>JAJOOO010030618.1:0-11842 GCA_029582685.1 Solanum piurae
TTGAAGGAGAAGAGAATCGCGAGGTTGAAGGAGAAGAAGAGTATCGCAAGTCGTGACTGAAGGAGAAGAAGAGAATCGCGAGGTTGAAGGAGAAGAGAGTCGCGTCTGAGTCCCAATTTTGGAAATATGAAAAAAAAACCCTAATTTTGACTAATATTATTAAGTCAAGACCTTTCTAAAATTTTAATACTAAAAGGCGCCGCCATTCACGTCGCCTTTACGTCGCCTCACGTCGCCTCACATCGCCTAATTGATCTCGCCGCGCCTCACTGGGAAATGGCGCGACATGCTCGCCTCGCCTCGCCTTCTCGCCTTTGGCGAATGGCGAGCGCCATTAAGAACACTGCTCGGGATCAGCCTTGCATTGCATCTCTACTATTCCGTACCCCAGTAACTGTTGACTTTTCACATCTGCTTGGAATTTAGTTGTTTGAAACCATGTTATTTCCCACCTGTGTTGGACAAGTTGGAACATAGTTAATATTCCACCATAATAGGGTGAAGCTAGATTTGTACATGAACTAAGTTGTCAGATAACCGTCCTCAAGATATTCAGACAGGATACTATTTTTTATTTTGTTTAGGAAATGCCGAAATGGAATGTTTTATATCATCAGAATAGCACAAAAAATTTGCCTGTTTACAGAGTACATCCCAAAAACAGAAAAGGAAGAACCCTGACTATCTATACAGTTGCTAGACAGTGCAACAGTTTTCAGGATCATTTACAAAATCCATTCTACACCACAACAGGAGGACAAAAATATACAATCAGATTTAATCTTCAGTTTCAAAGTAGTGCCGGCTTGTCCTTAAAAAAAAAACTTCTATTTCTTTCCTTCCAGAGACACCCACCAGATATATGTTGGTATTGTATTCCATGTGGTCTTCATTGCTTTTTATAGCCCTTTTCTGCTCCAGCACTTTAGGAAATCAGAGGTAGATCTTGGCATGACCAACTCAGTCCCCAAAATACTTCAAAATATAAACCTGTGTCGCAACAGAACAATGCAAAAACAAGTGGTTGACTGTCTCTGTGCTTTCTTCACACATATATCTATTGCTCAGTTGACACGAAACCAGTTTTGTATGTTTAGGTTGTGTGCAACTCTTCTTAGTTTAATTTCACACTTGTTGTACATGAAATTTGAAAGCAGACATACTAAATTTTGGAACCATTGAATCAGACACATGTCATCTACACTTGATATTTCCATTATCGTTTTCTTCTTTCATTGGGATTTTCTTTTTCTTTTTCCTGTTTTCACTTTGTAAGAAGATAATAGACATGATTTGTAATTTACAGCGTGTTGGCGGGTCTTGGGATGGCTACTGGCTGACAGAATCTGTGCTTCACGATGGGGATACTTTCTCTGGTGGCGTAGCTTACTGAACTAGTATCCACAGTAGCTCGGAAATCAATGTGGTTTCATTATAACTTCACTGCTGTGGCCTGTGAGTACGAGTAATATACAGTATAATGTATAGTTCAGTTGCTTACCATCTTCATTGTATCAAAAGACGGGCCAATCATGTATATAGAAACTTGTACATTTTATAGAATGTAACAAACAGATATTACTTCTGGTGATGCATCAAACATCAGTATTTCGCCACTTATTGTGCCTTTACTAGTCATTGACAACAGGAATAGTCATGTCACATAACAGCATTCCTTTCTTCCTTCTCACCACGACGACATTTCCTTCCCAGATCAGCTTTAGTACAACTAATCTACAACATCTGATGGTAGCCGAAGGATATCTCTTAAGCCAATTATTATCTATGAAGCTTTGTGTGGAGATACACATACCATTAAAGGGATCAATCATGACTTAAACAATAACAGAATTCTGTCTCACCATGAACTCTCCTACATCTTTAACTGTTAAAACCACTTGCTGAACATTAGCATCATGCAAAAAAAAAAAAAAAGTTCAAGAATTGTGGAATATTACCCCATAAATAACAAAAACTAGAACCAGAAGGTTAACCTCAAAACTATGTCAAGGCTAGACGAAAACTCAATCAAGTCAGCTCATATGCATCATTTCTTTGTTTGAGAGATAAGCTTGGTTAGGACATAACAGTCTGGTGGGGTGATGTTTGTGTAATAGTTTTGATGGTATCAGTGACCTCAAAGCTGAATTTCTTATAGAAGTTGATGTCATCTTCATTACTTGTCTGCACATGCAAGTAAATCTCCCTGATATTCTGCTTTGTACTAAGATCAAGAACATGATTTAACACCTTTATACCTGCACAGTAAAAAGAAACATGATGGCAGTTATTTATACTGAATGATTAGGAGAAAGTGAACGTCAATTGGATTCCCTGCAGCTACTCATCTTCAACAGAAGAACTCAATATTTCTTCACATATCTCAGAGTTTGTACTTTGGAGCCAAAATATGCATTTAAACAGATCTCAAAGATTACAAGAAAAGATACTGACTAAGAAAGGATCAAGAGAAAAGATGTAGTGAAAGATGGGGGTTCCATCAATACACAAATGTTGCGTGGTAAACATGAAACAAACGGAGGAAAGTTTAATGTTAATATTCAGTCTGAAGATAAGTTGATCACTTACCAACACCTAGACTACGATATGGAGCCAAAACACCCAAAGTCGTTATATAAACACAAAAAGCTCCACCTTCCTTCTTCTCAAGTCGACATGCAATTGAACCTACACAAATGTCACTATAATATGCTGCAGGCAAAAAGAACTAAACAAGATCAGATTTTTGAAATTTCCAGCAATCAACATTGGAGAGATCACCAGCTAGAGATACATTTGTTAAATACTATCAAGGAGGATTAAGAGCAGTAAATGCAGCAAAAGTTTTTACATCAGTAGCCCAGAAAGCAAATAAACTCCCACTGTCTCCCTGACCTATTCCTCTGGGGCCTCTATGAAATCAGTCATACTTCTGTCGATCATTCTTATCTTCCTGAACTCTAAAGGGAACCCCCACCCCACCCCACTTCTTTCACACACACACTTTCATAAACGATTAACATGTCAATACCTGTCAAAAATGAACTCAAACATAGGTAACCCATCCAATCCGCCCAGAATTTTAAGGATTGGGCTCAAGATAATTTGAACTGGGTTCAATCTCAACTCATTCAAGCCTAACTCATTTTAAGAAAATTCTCAATTGAGTCCAATTCAATCTCCAATTTCAACCCATTTTAAAACTTTTTATTAAGATATGTTCATATATTGAAGGTATCAATTATTATCTATTTAATATCTTTTAGGATTTATTTAGGAAAAATTACAGTAATCCTACTTTTTAGTTTACTTATTACATTATCCCCTATAAGTTTTACAAGTCTCCAAAATCCCTCATTTTTGCACATTAGATTAATGTATCAATGCATCAGATTAGTTTATCTCGCGCATCAGATTAGTGTATCATGTATAAAATGTAATGTATCTTATTTAACGATTCATGTATCTCACGCATCAAATTAATGTATCAACACTTATATTATTGTATCTGTTTGAGAGATTTCTGTAATTATAAACTTTTAAGGGATAGATTGTAAATTTGCCTTAAAAGTATGTGATTTCTGTAATTTGTCCATTTAGCTATCCATTTGTTACTTTTTTTAAAAAAAATAATCTTGAGTTGAAATTTAAATTATGATTATAAAAGTCTATATTAAAATTATTGAGATTAAACGGGTTAAATAGGGCGAGTCAAGACCCTTTTTTAGCCCATTTGAGCCCAACCCACTTGAGCCCAAAGTAAACTTGGGCAGGTCAAGATCCAACCCGACTTCTATTACAACCCAATTTAATATCTTCAATTTCAACCCAATCGGCCTATTTGACACCCCTAGCCACAACGTATAAAACATTTTGTCAATATCAATTTTCCCTTCTTCCCCATCTAATTAATATATTAATTAAAATATGACATCAACGCATACATGAATTGAACTTACTAAGATTTTACCTGATGAAAAGGGTGATTGTGATGCCTCTCTCGTGGGGCTTCTGCTTAGTTCTAGATTTTTTTTTCCACTTCTACATATTACTTACAATCCTAATTATTAAAGACTAATTATAAAAGTAATAAAAGTGATCCCCTACTAATTTTAATGTTATTTTCTTTAATCACTAACTATATTAATTATTTAAACTATCCCCTTAATCATATAACTATAGTTACGAATAGTCCAAAATAGTCATTTAAAATTTATCGAAAGAGTCTTTTATTAAAAAAAAGCTCTAGTACTCACAACGATCAAGTGGATCGTTACATCAGGAGAAATAACATACACTATATTAAAATTATATTAATTATTAAGAGTACTATAAGTCATAATAATTAATAATTTAAAATATTTACAAAAAACAGTAAAATTTTGTTTGAGTGAGTAACATATATTAAAATATTAAAGAAAAATATATTCAAAAATTGATCAACTCTCGAAATATCACATGATGTATCACAAATTATATCACAATTTTCTTATAAATTGTTCATATGATATACTTTTTTTAAGCCAAATAATACTAGAATCATTTCCTCTTAAAGAGTAAAATCATCCACTTTAAATTCATTTTTTGCCCAAGAAAACACAAACAAATCAAACATGAATTCCCAACAGCAACAATCTAAACATAAGATGCACACTACTAAACAAAACACGAATTTCCAAACGAAACTCATTGGAAATATTTGCCCAAACAAATTAAACATGAATTACCAACAGCAGCAATTCAAACATAAGATGCTTACTACTAAAATAAACACGAATTCCCAACAAAACCCATTGGAAAGGGTGGCTCGTTGAAGACATTTCCGGCAAATGTTCTATCAGAATTCCCATATATACTAACGGTATTCTGATAGGAACAGAAATTCACAATTAGCATATCAAACACCGCAATAAGCCTTGAAAAGATCACTGGGAGGAGCTCCATAGCCCTCTTCTGAGGCAGCATACCCAAATAGTCCAAGAATTTCAAATGGCTTGAAGAGTAAAGGGTGTTCTTCATCCACCAATTCTTTTGGTGCCTCGACGAAGTGACCTGGTTTTGATAATGAAAATAATTGAATGGAGAGTCTATCACTTTCTCCAGCAATTGTTACTCTGTGGAGAGGAGAATGCAATCGACCATTTGTCCATGCCTGTATAAATATCAAGATAGACGCGATAATATTTTTGGAGAGTAGAGCAACATAGGGTCAACAAATACCAAGATTCATTTTCAGTTTTGTATGAAAATATTGAACATGTAGTTTCAATAACCTGTGTTTGTTGGACTCTTCAAGATATCATTCCGTATGTCAAATTCTTCAAAAATATGCATTTTGGAAAATAATACAACACTAATGGGACAACATCTTTAGAGATCCGAGAAATATAGACTCTAACAAATATCAAAATTCATTTTCAAATTTGTGTAGTTCCAATCCAATAAACTATAAATATGTATTTTGGAAAATAGTGGGACACCATTTTTAGAGATTCGAAAAAACATTAAAGTTCCAACAGATAACAAAATTGATTTTCCAGATTTGTGTAGTTCCAAAAAGCTAGGTTGGTTGGGCTCTTAAAAAATACTCCATTTTTTACTTGATGCGTCTATTAAAATATACTACTTTCTTCGTTCTATTTTATATAAAGTAGTTTAATTCAATACGAAGTTTAAGAAAGAAAGAAAAATTATTTATGTTATTTTACCTTTTTAAACATTTTTATCTTTTAATTTTAATACTTTTTAATTAAAAAAAAAAATCAATTTATTTTAAAATAAAAAAATATTATAAACTTTTTAAATTTTTTGACCATTTAGCATTACTAAAAAAAACTAAACATGTTCCCACTTTGGATCTATTCTTCACAAACATCTCTAATCCTCTGAAACATATGCTTTTATGAAGAATCCAAAAAGGAATAACAATATTTTTTAAAAATTCAAACAACACAGTTTACAACAAGGTAATAACACTAGCTAAAGACTTAACACTTACTTTGAAGCAATCACCAGCCAAAACAACACAAGAATTTGATGAAATATTAACATCAATCCACTCTCCATTTTTGTTGATTTGCAATCCATTGACTTGATTTTGTGCTATAAAAGTCAAGAAGTTACCATCTGTGTGGCCACCCAATCCAGTAGTTTTATTATTTTCATCTCCACTAATAATTGATGATCCCTTATAATGTGTAAATCTAAAAAGGAAATAATTGGTATTCAACAATTCATCAATGTGATCTTTTAATCCCAAATTCTCCAAAATCATCCTTTTCAACATCTCATCCAATTCCACAAGTGGATTAGAATAAGATTTTACCAAATCGCTGCAAAAATTAATGCACATATAATGTCAGTATAAACGTATAAAGAAGGTTGTCAAACAACTGAACTACTAAAAATTTATAATTTTATACCTTTTGAACACTTCCACTGGGGCAAAATTTAAACATAATGATAGCAAGAAAATATAAAATAAAAAAGAATGAAAAAATTAAAGTATACATACCAGAAATGTTGATTACCATGAGGCCAAAAGATATTAGAAAAAGTTTCAAGACTTTGAGGATTAAGCAAATCAGGAATACACAAACTCTCATACAATGGCAATTGTGGAATCATCCCCATGTAGCCATGTAATGGCTTTTCTGAGAAATTTTTCAATTTGGTCTCTACAGGAAATTCAAATATTTCTTTTGAGATATCAAACATGCCCTCTTTAATTTCATTTGGAACTTTATATATTGCTTCAAAACACCCATATTCTTGTAAAGCTTCAAAAACTTGAATTTTTGTAGATTCCCATAGTGGAGTGTTTGGTTTTAGCTCTTGATGATTGGAAAAATCTATGGTGGGTATTTTAACTAATTTAGTAGATGCCATTGATGAAATACTTTATAGAATATGAGCAAAGAGAAAAAAGAAAGAAGAAACACTTCAAAGTTTTTACTTTAAAAATGAGGAAATAGGTGGTCTATATATATTGGGAAATGGGTGTGAGCTATTTCATCATGTGAACAAATATCAAGATTTTTACTCCCTCCCTTCAACAATATTCCCTCGATCCTAATTATTTATCTGCTTTTAAATTAATATATTTATTAAAAATACAAATATTTGACATAGTAAATTTAATAATTTATCCATATTTATTATTATTATAAAGTAGAGAAAAATAAAAATTTAAGATTTTTTCAAGAAGTTCTATCTTTTTTAAATTAATTAATTGATGACATACCAGAAAAAAAATTATTCTTTTTTAATTTGTCAAAATAGATAAGTAAAAGGGAAAATTGGATAAATAGGGACAGATAGATGGAATAGTTGTCCACTATATTGTTTTGAGATGTTTAACAATACTTGCCAATTTTATAAAATTAATAAATAATTTTACTTTTAATTGCTAAATTTACCCTCATTATTAATTATCATATTTTTTTTTTCAAAATATTATAATTATTATATTCAAAATATAATATATTAAAATTACTTTAATATTTAAAATTTCTTAAGAAGTAATTAAAGTAAATATTAAATAAATATGGTTGGACATTAGGAGTACTATTTCATGTGTCACAAAAAGTAGACGGTTTTATGTGTATTTCTAGTCAATAACTTAAGCGTGTTATATTGGACGCGTGTACTTGATGTTGCTTAATTCCGTGCTTCACTTGAATTTTCCATTTTCAATGTAAAATCACTAAATCAGTTGTAGAATTCTATTTTAATAAAGTAAAAATTCTGTTAATAATTATTTTTTATTTTATTTTTTCTTTTTACTTATCTATTTTGATAAATTAAGAAATAATAATTTTTTACCTATTACACTCTCAATTAATTAGTTTAAAAGAGGAAAAACTTCTTGAAAGTTTCATATGAACAAATATTAAAATTTCTACTCCTTCCGTTTAATAATAATTGTCTATTATATTATTTTAAAATGTTCAATAATACTTGTTTATTTTATGAAATTAATGAATAATTTAACACTTAATTGCTAATTTCTCCTTATTATTCCCTTTGTTCAATAATAGTTGTTCACTGTTGACTTGACACACCCTTTAAGAAACTATAAATAGAAGGGTAATTTTTTTATATCACCCTTTGAATATGATAAAAATGTCTTAAAAAATATAATAGGAAAATGACTATAATTAATTATAAGAGTAAACTAGGAACTAAGTGTAAAATTATCCATTGATTTTATAAAGTGGACAAGTATTGATGGACGTTCTAAAATAGTATAGTAGACAACTATTGTTAGACGGAGGGAGTATTAATTATAGATTATAGTCATTTTCCAATTCTATTTTTTTCAAGATACTATAGTTATTATATTAAAATAATAATATAATAAAATTACTCTTTTATTCATAATTTCTTAAAAAGTATATAAAATCAATAATAAACAAATATTACTGAATAAAGAAAGTACTATTTTATGTGTCACAAAAAGTACACGGTTAAGTTTATCTCTAGTCCATAACTTAAGCTTGTTATATACTTCATCCGTCGTCTAAGTGCAATATACTAAAAATAGTTATTCAATTTAGAAAAAGTCAAAAGATAATTTATCTTTTGTATCTATTTTACCTTTGATATTAAATAGGGAAAAGGGTCAAAAATATCCCTCAATTTTATTTTATTAGTTGATTTTACCCTCGTCGTTAAAATAAAGTTAATTTTACCCCTCTCGTTACTAATTTCACCAAATTTACCCCTCAATTGGATGGAAAACCCAAATCAACTAAAATTACCCAATTTCAATTATTAATCCAATTTTTTTTCTTTTTAATCCGAACCCGACCCATTTATACCAAATTAAAACCCCAAATCAAGCTCCGGCAATCCCCATTCATTTTCTCCGTTTTCCGGCGAAACACCACCAAAACAACCTCCAAACGACCACCTGAAACCACCACTCAAAACCCCCAAAAACCAGAAACGACATCAAGCAGAAAACATTAACAACAAACCCATTTTCCTCTACTTTTCGGTGACGACAACAAGACCTTTCTTCTCCATTTCCGGCCAGTTCCAAGCTGGAACAAGATTAAGCAAACCACCCACCGCCGGAATCATTCAAACAGCCGCGAAACCGACCTGAAACAACTCTCAAACACCACCCTCTCCACGCCAAAACCCAGTGGTAAAACCACACTTCAGCCCACCAGAACCCAGACCTCCATCACCCAAGCTAAAACAACCAGCAAATGACCACTAAACCATCAGTTCTCCAACCTCCAAACAACCAACCAACAAAACCCCGATCAAAACCCCATCGGAAAACAACTGAAGCACCGTTAACAGATCAAACCAACAACACAATCAGGCGAGAATCAAGGCTCGAAAACAACAACCACAACTTCATATTCGGCTAGGCTCAACAAGCAAGCAATAACATAGTTTTAGATCTGCCCGCAGGAAAGCAAAATCCGATGATTGAACGAGCTCCAAGCTCCGACCACACTAGTGTGCTAAATCTCTCTAATCTTCTTCATATACTTCCTCTATTAAATGTGGTCATGGAGGAAACCCACTGTCAATCTTGCAGTCAAGGATGACTGTGATTGCTATTTTCATCCGGGTATTTGTTTAACTTCATATTTCCTCCGTAAATATCTCTATCATTTTTAGCTGAACATTTTCCCTTGTTAAAAAGTGTGGGTGGTTCTAAATGGTTTCATGAGGTTTGCCAAGTGAAGGCAGATGGGGTTTTTGTGTCAAAATTACGAAATAGTGGTGCAATTTTAGTAGGAAGGACAAATATGCATGAGTTTAACTACAGAACATTTGCTGTCAATTTTAGTAGTGTGTGTTTTAATGGAAGAAGGAGATGGAGAAGATTAGAGAGATGGGTTTAGGGTTCTAATTTGATATAAATGGGTCGGGTTCGGATTAAAAGAGAAAATCGGGACATTTACTTGAAATTGGGTAATTTTAGTTGATTTGGGTTTTCCATCCAATTGAGGGGTAAATTTGGTGAAATTAGTAACGGGAGAGGTAAAATTAACTTCATTTTAACGGCGATGGTAAAGTCAACTAATAAAATAAAGTTGAGAGGTATTTTTGACCCTTTTCCCTATTAAATATCATTCACTATCTAACACATTTTTAAAAATATTAAATTTAATAAAGTCAAAGGATAATTTAGTAATATTACTTTTATTATTTATTATTTTTGTAAAGTGTGTTAAATTAATAGTAGATAACTATTGTTTAACTGAGGAAGTGATTCATTGAACGTGTGTATATATGATTTGATCCAAAGGGACAACATTGGTGCTAGGTGTTCAAGACTGGTGGTTGACCAAACCTTATTTTCTTGGATTTTGTCTTCCCAACAGAACTGTGACTCTCTATATTTAATTATATGTATTTTCTGTTATAAAATAACTAGCTAACGAACTAATATTAATAAACTACATTGAAAAGAAGAACGAGCAAAGAGAGGGGGTAATCAATTACAATTTCTATCTCTCTTCATTTGTGAATGAAGTAATGGCTATTTATAAGTAATATACAAATCAACACTTGGCCATTAAGAAGTTATCTACTTGGCCAAGTGATAACACTTCTCAAATGGGTGGCCCCACATGACATCCATTTAGCATGACAAGTGATGACAATTAAATGGGTGGCTCCACGTGACATCCACATTAGTTTTACAACATTTCCCCTGGGATGTTCATGCAAAAGAAAAGTTGAAGGAACAAAGATATACATAGACATTCATAATACGCATTGCTTGATGCCTCATTAAAAATCTTGCAGCGCGTATTTTATTCTCCCCTGATAAAGACCACGATTCAGATGCTTAAGTTTTCGCATTCCAATCTTGTGTACCATCTTCTCAAGAGTTGAGGCTAGTAAAGATTTGGTGAATAAATCTGTTGGATTATGACTTGAACGAATTTGTTGTATATCAATATCACCGTTCTTCTGAAGATCATGAGTGAAAAATAATTTTTTGAATAAGTGATGTTTGCATAATCAAGACACAACTTCCAATGCAAGTGTCTACGATCGTACAATAGTAAAGTAACCCAACCAAGGGTTGGGGTTGAGTCCCAAGGGAATGGGCGTGAGAATTAATTGAAAAATAAAATTTAGCTAAAAACATTTTCGAATACAAACATGTTAAATCTAAGGGGTGACGCAAGCGTCAATTATCAATGGGGGTTTGTCACAAGTAAACAAAAACAACAAAAATGTAAAGAGTACTAACTCTTTCATGGAAGCAACTTCCTTATTCTTCTATTTCTTAACTTGTCGGTCTAATATCTCAACCGGTACTTTCTTCAAGAATTTTCAGGTATGAATAAAGAAAGTAGGTACATGTAAAAAATTCATTAAGTCTTAATGTCAATATTGGCCAATAGGCTTAAAAACAAAAAGAAAATTGAAATGAATATTGGAATAGTCATGGCCAGATGTGTTAACTGCATTCTATAAAAACCATAAGGAGGAGAAGAAAATATCTTTAACTTTCTATTGTTTCAAATGAACAGCAGATAGTGCTTCAAGCAACAATAGTTACTTATTTATGTTAATAAATTTAGAGCCTGTTTGGATTGACTTAAAAAAAGTAACTTTTAAAAAGCAACTTCTTAAAGTGCTGGAACTTATTTTTAAAATAAGTAGTTAGGTGTTTGGATAAAAGTGCTGCAGTTGGAAAAAAAGTTGTTGATGTGTTTGGCAAATAAGTGCTGGTAAACACTTTTTTTTATCAAAATGTCTGAAATACCCTTAAAGTTGTTAACATGATAAAAAGTTGATTAATTTAAGGTTTTTATACTTAAAAAAAATTAAAACAAAATTAATTTATATTTTACAT
>JAJOOO010030619.1:0-14389 GCA_029582685.1 Solanum piurae
TTGTATGTATGTATGTATTGCTGGAATGGTAGGCTGCTGGAAATAAAGGGAGTGGGCTGGAAAACAAGAAAATGGAATTAAGAGTGGGCTGAGAATTTCAAAAAGGGGGTTGTGCTGTTGGGCCGGATTAAAATGGCCCAAAGCTGGTCCTTTAAATGGGTTGAAATGAGATGAGAAATAGATGGTTGGATTTGAATTAGACAAATGACCAATTAGATTGCAAACTTAATCAATTTAAGTTTAAAACTTAGCCAATTTGAATTTAATTGGTGAAATCGGCTAAAAGTTAAATAAGATGAATTAATAAGAAATTAATTATCGAGCTTCTTAATCTTAACAAAATAAAATAATTAACTTAATTGTAAACTAATTAATTTAAAAATATAAACTATTACTTAAACCAAACCAATTGACAAAATATTTAACTAAAACTAAAATATTTTGAGACAATTTCAAATATTCATAAAATATACTAATTATATACACAATTATGTAAAACCTATACATTATTTTAAAATTATAAAAAGTGACAAAACTATTTAAAATAATTTAAATTTTTTTTTTTTTTAAATTTTTTAAAGTCAATTATTTCAAATTGTTTGAAATTTAAGAAGCTCGATGATTAATATATATTGTGGAGGTCCAAAATTGGGTGTCAACAGAGGTCAATATGAAAGAGCAAGTAGCAAGTAGGAGGGTTAATACTGGTGTGGTGAGTTTTATGCATGTGACAGGTGATATTGATTTTAAACCTACCATGGGAATGAAGTGGAAGGGCAAACATGCCATTACTCAAAGAGAACTTCAAGTCCAAAGTGTTATGCGTCGTATTCAAACCAGATCAAAAGCTGTTGGAATTCAAACAAGAGCACAAGCCAAGGGAAAATCTCCCTCAAAGAAAACTTCTTAGTTTAATATGTGTTAGTGCTTTGGTGGTTGTAACAATCAAACTTAAATTAGTGATTGTTTTGTATTTTGGTGCTTGTGTGGTTGTTCAACCAAACTTAAAGTAGTGACTGTTTTGTGTTTTGGTGCTTGTGTGGTTGTTCAACCAAACTTAAAGTAGTGATTGTTTTGTGTTTTGGTGGTTAACTTAAGTTATTGTGGTTGTTGGTTGAAACAAGCAATGCCTTGAAACAATGAAACACTATGATATTTGTGTTTAATGATCAAGAAAGCACTAGTTATGTTATGCCTTTATGTTATTATTTCGTGTTTTGTTATCATATTACCTATCCCATGTAACTGTAGTTTTGTGAAAAAAGGACAAGTCAATTGAACATACACGAAGATATATATATAACTTTAATCAGCAGAAACATACCTCACTAAAACACCAAACCAAACTAATCCACAAAATGAGAACCCTAGAACCAAAAGACCTTGCGTTAATAACGATTGCATTCACGAAAAAAAATTCAGCAACACACTAAATAAAGGAACAATATCACATTGCATATCAAACTAATGCCCAAAATCATTTTTCATCCATCTACACTTCAGCTGTTTTTCCTGTTTGTTGGTCTTCTTCAACAGACCCAAAATCACAGTATTCGTCTGGCTAAGAAATTTTGGATTATACCAATTGAAAAACTTACAAGGATTTCGAAATAAGGGTTGCATTTCATAAAATCAAAGTTAAAAAAATTACATAATAAGAAATTGGCAAAAAATATGAAACAATACATACCCCATAGTGTCTACAACTAAGAAATCTACGTCTGTGATTGTCATTTGTCCATGAAATTTTCAGAATTGGAGGAGTCCCACATAAACAAACAACTCTCCTATTATAATTCATGAATTTAGCAAATACAATTAAAACGAAAAAGAGAGAAAAATTCTGAAATTTGAAAAGGGATAAGGGATTAGAGAGAATAAATAGTTAGAGAATAGAGAGAGAAAGTTCTGAAAAGATGCCAAAAATTAAAGAAAAATGGAGATTTTACGTTTTTTACCGTTGTAGCTTTATGATGTGGCAAAAATTTACTTTCTCACGCGCCTGCTAGAGTTTGTTGTCAATTTCTACTCCAGGTGGACAATAAAGGTGTACGCGATGGAGGAATAAACAAGTTCGGGGGTAATTAAAACGAAATATAGTTTAGGTGTACACTGAATAAAAAGCTTCAAGTTCAGAGGGATAATGACATTTTTGCCTATAAGAAATTTACTAACTATTACCTTAGACAATTAAAGGAATAGTAAAATATGAGCTCTTTAAAAAATGACTATAATAGATGAGTTTGCAGTGATTCGAACCTGCGCGTCTGGGCTCTGCAAGAGAGCCTCCAACCGCTGAGCCACAATAGCTTATTGTGGCTAGGGTGTCCAAAGTATTAAATTTAACCATTTTAAACAGGATTTTACCTAGGTGTACGGTACAATTTTTCAATGATTGAACACCCTTAAGACACTGTAGCTCCGCCCCTAAATGGCGGAATCCCTAATGATGGAAATAGTGGAAACCCTGATGATGGCGGCAACTCTGATGAGGTAAAGGAAGGACACACAGTTCCTTAAGAACAAAAAATAAATAAAAAGAATTGGGTTGGCCTTATGGAGTAGAGTTAGGAATTTTTTTACTTATTCTTATCCTATCTAATTTCTTTTGCTTCGTTTATTACACTCCAAAACAATGTTTGTTTAATGGTTCACATTTTAATTTTCCTTTCCCTCCTTCAACTTTATACACAATTTATAAAATTTCCAGTTTCACAAGGTTCAGTGAATCAATCTATATTTATTTGTTTGTTTGGCCTCCCTTTTAGGTCTCGAAGCCCTATGAGCGAGAGGCTCCTCCAAAAGATATGGATGGCGGCAAACCTGATGATGGTAGCGTCTTTGATGATGGCATCCAGGTCGCTACAACTCGCTAGATGTAGCAAACTAAGATAAATACTAACTAGTCAATACTAAAAGTTATTTGGCAGTTTCCAGGGCTCAATGTCTTAAAAAATGAGGTATCAGTATTAGGCCCCAAATTGGAGGCCCCTTTTTTTTTAGTAATAATAGAATTATTATAAGTATTTCTTAACAAAAAAAAAGAAATTATATTGTTTCTTTCTTTTAGTTTGTTTCGAAACATTAAAGAATGTTTCTTTCTTTTTTATCACTTTTAAATTTAACTTCCACATGACATGTTTAAGACCACAAATTAAAAAATATTTTGGTATATATATAGATATTTAGTTTAAGACTATAATAAAATAAAGTTTTTTTTCATTAAAAAGAAGAAATAACTTTGCATTTTAAAATTTTTAAAAATAAATAAAAGCTAGGCGTCCTAGTTTGCTACACCTAGCGAGTATTTATCTTAGTTTGCTAGTTAGTATTTATCTTAGTTTGCTAGTTAGTATTGACTAGTTAGTATTTATCTTAGTTTGCTACACCTAGCGAGTTGTAGAGAAATGGATGCCATCATCAAAGACGTTGCCATCATTAGGTTTGCCGACATCCATATCTTTTGGAGGAGCCTCTAGTGCATAGGGCTTGGAGACCTAAAAGGGAGACCAAACAAACATATAAATACAAATTGATTCACATAAATCAAGGAAGTAGTAAAGATATAAAAAGGAACCTTGTGAAACTGAAAACTTTATAAACTACGCGTAAAGTTGGAGGAGTTCAGAAAAGAAACTTAAAATGTGTACCATTAACCAAACACTATTTTGGAGTGTAATAAAGGAAGCAAAAGAAATTAGACACCACAAGAATAAGTAAAAAATTTCCTAACTCCACCACAAGCCAACACAATTCTTTTTCATTTCTTTTGTTCCTAGGAACTGGTGTAACTGGTGCAATTACATTGTTTGACATGTTTGATTAACATGTAATTACTTGGTCAGCAGATAGTTGAGTCAAATAGACAAATGGTAATTACACTTTTCAATTCACAATTCTTCCTTTTAATTTAATTTTAATTTTTTATTTTAATTTATTTTTTATTTTACTTTTTTTATTATTCTAATGTTTTCTAAAAATGTATATTTTATATTATTTATATTGCATTTCCTTCTCATTATCAACTTTTACTTCATGTGATTCCATTCACTTTTTCGTATAATCTATATTTTTTATTTTCATTAGTATAATTTTGTTAGTATTCTATTTTTTAAATTAAAGTAGAATTCATTGTTGAAAAAGGTTATGAACTTACATTTTCCTTTTCTTTTAAATCATATTTATGTATATTATGCTGAAATTTGATATAAGAGTACTATATTAAATTTTTTGTTTTGGATTGATAACTTATGTTATATTTTCAATTTCATTTGTTTAGAAGTATTGGCTGGATATTTTACATTGCAAGCTATTTTTTTTATAGTTAGGTTTGATATATAGATTATCTTTTTGTCAAATATTTTTATAATTTTATGACATTATATTTGTAATATTAATCTTTTTGTCAAACATGCATTTCATGATGTTCATAGAAACTTTGCACTTTTAGTTTTTATGATTAATTTAATTAAAATAAGTTTTTATGATTAATTTAATTGAAATAAGTTTTTATGATTAATTTAATTAAAATATACTAAATTGAAAAATATAAATCAATTAGTATATTAGTTAGTTAAGAATATATGTTAATTAATTAATATATTTTTAAAAGATAACATATAATCTGAAATATTAAATTTAATATTATTTATGAAGACTCTTATTTGTCTAATATAGATTTTTACTTTTAGATAATTAGTTTCTATCTTTAAAATTCAATATGACCTTGTGATTAGACTTGTACAACCAAACAGTAATTACAAACAAACATGCCAAGATTATTAATTACTTATTTATATTTTAACTCTTACTCATATGGATTTTATTCGAATTTATATAATCCTTGTCTGATGTAGGTGACTTCAAAGTTAAACTGCTTAAACATTAGAATTATTTTTTTAAAATTGAAATATTTAATATCTTAAGTAGATCATGTTTAAAACATGTTATATAATTTTTTAGATAAATAAAATTGTCTTTTAGGATATGTTTTAAAAAAAATGTTTTTCTATTTCTCCATGTTCAATTAATCAAAATATTTTTAAAAATGTTCTCTCTTAAGAAAATAATTCCTAGCTAAATAGGGAAAATAAGTTTTATAAGATATTGATTGTGCCTATCATGCCCATCAACACACTAATGTCATGTCATCAAAAAATTTAGAAAACATTTTCTATAGGAAAATAAATTCTTAAAATTAAGAAAATAATTTTTTTAATGAAAGTAGAAAAAGAAAATATCACAAAATAATTATATTTTATATTAATTGTATTTTTTTCATTTTTTAACACACATTATCTTTACCTTCATCCTCGTAACCCCCATACTCATCACCTCACATTCTTATTCTTGTCTTTTATAATAAATATTTATTTAAATTATGTGTAAATACTTTCACTTATTTTTAAAAAAAATATTTTCGTTCGTATCGAACTCACATTAAGTTTTTTTACTTTTACGAAAGTGATTGGATGGTGTGCCTGGATACTCCAGAAGCATAAAATATATGCAATGATTTAATTAAATGTTTTTATTAAAAGCATCAAATTATTTGTTAAAAAGAAAAGGCCTGGCGTTCGGCACTCCCATTAAGAGTAGGAACATAAAAAAAAAAATCTGACAAAAAAAAATAATATATCACGTGGTAATCTATGCTTAGTAGGAATAATTTGACTTTAAATTTAAATAGGTTACAAAAATGAATTTAAATTCATCTAATCAATTTATAATTCAGAAGTTGGTTGAGATATAAAGATAATCTTTATTATAATTAGATATTTTATAGTGTTGAAAGTTTTAAGAATATTTTTAATATTTATCAGCATATTTTCTCGGTGCTTTATCCTTTCCCGAGGTATGAAATCATTTTTGTTAGAAAACATTTTATCTTCAATGTGAAACTTTTCAGCACGAATCTAAAATAAAAACTGTGAAAAGTGTAACTTTATATAACAATCAATCTAGTGTAACCGTGTTATCATATCATTACTTCTAATTTAATAAAACACTATTTGCATAGTATTATAAATTTATTCTTTAGACAATTCACGCATGGCATTATAAAACATTAAAAAAGATATAAATGTATCGAAACATCCCTGGAAACATCATATTATTAAAATAAGGGATAAGGGTCTGAAAAATATCTCAACTTTAGTCGAATTTGTTGTTGCGATACTAAACTTTCATGAGCATCTATTACCTCCCTAGACTATTTAATAACGTATTTTAAACATATATATGTGCCCACGTGGACATAAAAAATAATGCAAAATTATAAATAGTAATGTGTCCACGTGGGCACATATATACCTTTAAAATACACTATTAAATAGTTCAAGGGGTAAAAAAATATGGTATTAAATAGTCTAGGGAGGTAACAAGTCCTCATAAAAGTTTAGTATCGCAACAACAAATTCGACCAAAGTTGAGGTATTTTTCAGACCCTTGTCCCTTAAAATAATACAATACAGTGAAAGAGAATGTTGGCGTAACTGGTAATTTCAGTAATATTATGAGAAAGCCACAAATTCAATAATGAAAATAAATTGTCGCAAGATTGAATATAATAATCCAAGTTCTTTTTTGAACATACACGAAAGCTTTACGCACGGAGTGTCGTAATCAACTTCCATCATAAATACCTTACGAGGTCTCTCACCAACTCATCAAAAAATGGCCCAACAAATGCCATATCTCCCAAATGATATTACCTTTGAAATTCTCCTAAGATTACCTGTCAAATTCATCATTAAATTCAAATCTGTTTCGAAATCCTGGCTTTCTTTACTATCATCTCCTCGATTCATCAATACCCATCTCAATTTTTCTAAAATCAACCACAAAAATGTCCCTCAAAAACTCCTTCTATTAACCCCTAACCAAAATTTATCTACAAAAAAATATACCCTTTTCTCCTCTGTTTCTGAAACTATCGTCCGTGTTGATCTTGATTATCCTGTAAAATCCCCTAGTTGTGTTACGCGATTTATCGGATCGTGTGATGGGTTGATCTGTTTATCAGTAGAAAATTCACTTATTTTGTGGAACCCCTCAACTAGAAAATGGAAAAAGATTCCAAAAGAATCTATTTTTATGAATCAAGATTATTATTGTACGTATGGTTTCGGTTACGATGAGTTTAATAATGATTATAAATTGATTTTAGTCTATAGTTCTAAAATCAAGAATATTGGTTATAATGAGGTTAAGGTTTATAGTTTAAAGACTAATTCTTGGAAAATAATTAAAGGGTTTGTTAATGGTTATGTTTATAGTAATTCTGGTGTTTTAATGAATGATATTATTTATTGGGATTCGCGCCCACATCGCGATTTCAATGGCGATGACTTGAAAATCGTCTACTTTAATTTGGTAAGTGAAAAACTTGGGAAGCTAGATTTACCTAGCTATGATGAAAATGAGGATGTTGTTTGGGATTTAATGTCATCTAAGGAATCTTTATTTGGATTTCGCCATTGTGAATCTCAAGGCGCGGTTGATATATGGGTAATGAAAAAGTATGGGGTTAAGGAATTTTGGACTAAATTCGCGTCAGTTCCTTACTATGTAGTTCCGGGGATTTTTGATTCATCTATGTTTATAAATGAGAATGGTGAGGTATTATTGATAGACGGGGAACGATTGGTGTTATTTAATACAAGAAATAATATTTACAAGGATCTTCGTATTCATATACCTGATATTCGTCGTAGAATTGATATGGCTACTTATATTGAGACCCTTGTTTCACCTGTTTTCGATGATGAAGATGGATGCGAGCTCTGGTAAGAGCTTTTGCAAGCTCTCTTCGATTTTTATTGAGACGTCCTTGTTATTATGTTACTCTTGATGCGTCTCCTAAGGTAAAGATTTAGCTTTTATATACCTTTTAAAAAAATATGTGTATTTTTTTGTTGTTGTGTATGTTTGTACTTTGATATATGAATTACAAATTTCAAATGCAATAATATTTTGGGTCTTTGGACAAATACTTGTTTCAGTTCTGCTGAAAAATTCTTATGTTTGCTTGTTTAATAATACATCTTAAAATGTCAAAATTTACATCATTCGTCACTTAAAAGAGAAAGTTATGTAATGTATGTTATTTTTAATACATCAAACTAATACATTATATTCAGTATTATTTTTATTCACGATACCAAGCGACTCAATATTTCTTAATATGGGTACTTGCTATATAATATTTCTGTGGTTTGGCATGGGGAGTGCTCTGGGACTTCGTGGACAGACATTTGGCCTTGGAAACAGGACATAGCATCTCATGGATATCCTCATAGTCAAGTTGCCTCCTAAACAAATTGTTAGTGAAAAATTACAATGATAACAAAATTATAAGATTACAATTGAAAATTAAATGAAGAAATTAAAATCTCTTCAAATTAAAGCGTGGATATCTCGCTCTATTTAAGGAGATTCAAGTCCACTGCAGTAAATGTTTTTCACTGGTCCAGCAATAGTCCTTCTTGACTTGTCCTCTCCAGGATACAACAGCCTAATCACAAAATATAACTCAACAACTCTGGACAAGAGTTGAATCCAAAGCTCCACAAAAAGAAGGCATTCATTCAACTAATAAGAACTCACTTTTTGACAAACTTTTTGCACTCTATATTTTCTTGTGCGTAAACCAAATGAAGACCATCACTATTTATAGTAGAAGAAGTCTTCCTAGGAATAAATAAAAAGATAATGGAGTGGTAAATAGTGAAGATAAATGACCTTAGGAGTTACATATGCTACGAGGTATAATAGAGGAATAAAGAATGAAAATAAAGAGACACTAAGCCACCAACGGCTTGGGAGCTGTTGCACCAAGAAATTTGTAACATATGCACCGACTCCAATTGGAGTAATGCACAATAGTAATACACCAATTAGCAAATTGAAAAAACACTAATGGTTGGCAGCAACGGTAATACTAAGCTTTAGCAAATTAATATACAAAATATTAATATTAAAATGCTAATAAACCAATACAAATTATGAGTCTCGAAGCTTTTATGAGCCAAATGTATCGTGATAATAATATATCTAATATAATTTTATAAGTAAAAGTTAAGAAAGACAGAAAATATGTAAATTTATTTCTATCTTATAAAGGTAAAGAGACTATTTTTTTAAAACCCTCAACTTATTATGAGCGAATATATACACTGATGTTATTATTATGATTGTTTTTGAAAAACCTTGTTTTTTGTTTTTTAAAGTTATTCATATGTTAAAAGGGAATACATTAAAGTATCCCTTGTTATACATCAACTATAAGATAACTTCCATCTTGAAAGTTATGTCATTTTTTATAAAATATCCACAATTTATTTCTATTTATAATTAATATAAATCAATTTGTTCCAGTAAATTAACTATATACTTTCAACGATTTCTACATAAGGGGACAAATTCATCCTTCTTCTTGAGTTGTATAGGTGCACAAATCAACACTTAATTGAGAAAATACAAAAAAATAAAATTAAATTAAAACTAACAAATAGAAACAAAGAAATAGTTTTTTTTAAATTGGGGTATGAGAAGGGGATTACAAGTTGACTAATCAGATCCTCGCCAACAAGGTGAAAATGTAGGTAACCAATTACATGATACGTCAAATTAATTAAGTTGGACGAATTTCAATGCCCTTAACAATGAGGCCGGACTTAGGAGTAAAAACATCTTTGGTATTCATCAAGCTTATTTCAATTTCACCATCATTTCCTAAGTTGTTATAAAATTCACCAAGTTTTATTTCCATCCATTCATCGCTATCGTTATCGCTCCAACGATGCGGAAATCGACCAATAGTTTTCCCTTCTAGTTCATTTGAGAAATAAACATTGTAACCTTCATGACCATTTATCTCTTGCTTCAATAATCTTACTGATCCAATGGCCTTTTCAAGTCCATGTGAATCCTCTTTTAACTTGAACACTAAATATGATGTAAAACTTGTCTTTTTAGTAAGTTGCTTTGTGTCTATTGTTGTAGAAATGTCAAGCCAACAAGTTCTAACAAGCTCAGCCACTTCTATGCTGCATGCACACAAAAAAAAAAAAAAAAAAAAAAGTAAGGTTTGTCATAAATGTGCATATTATACGTTCATCTATCTATTTATTGTTGTAATTGAAAAATCAGGGTGTTATGTAGAAGCTAACAATTATAAATTTGATAGTGATAAATTATACAACAAGAAAAACTATAACCTATATCTATATTAAAACAGGTGCAGAAGCATCTATATTTTCTATATCTATATTAAAGAAAAGGAAGAATTCAAAAACATCTGTATCTATCTATATATCTATATTAAAGCAGGGGCGGGCAGAAGCATGAGAGGGTGCCAAATGTAATTACAAGAAAAAATTTTAATAAAAAATTATACAATTAAAAAAATAAATCAGGAAGATTTAGATTAAATTTCAAAAATATGTGTTAACTTACTCAGTAACCACCATAAAAGTTTGAATATTTTTTTTATAAAAAATACTGCCATTCAAAATTTTTTTTTTTTTAAAAATATGATAGAAAATTATATTTTTTATAATTAGAAAATTATAATTATATCATTTCAAAGCAATGGGCCGAATGAAGTCATTTTAAACACAACACACACAAAAAAAGTTGCGCCCGAGCATTTTTATATAGGAACAACAACTACAACAACCCAACAAGATAATACGATAATTAAAGTATAAGATAGAAAAAAACATAATATAATAACAAATCCAGATCAAATAATCACAAGAATATACATTTTACCTCAAAAAATCATAATGTTATCTTAAAAAGTTAATATAATATTATATAAACACCGAACATCGATATAAAAAGAAAGATACCCAGAGTCATCAAGAGAAGTCCATGTCCAATCGTCCACAAATGCAATTATAAGATCTTTTGCGTCTATCCACTTACTCTGATATTGAAATACAATATAAACTATATTATATAATATAAGATGCATATCAATTTGGATAATTCTAAAAAATAAAGTACTATTAGACCAAAAAGAGGGAAATTAGTAATAATCACAAGACAATTAAAAAAAATTAAAAAAATTATACTAACCACCTTAATTTCTTTGATTGGTATGCTATATGCTCTTATATATATCTTTCTGGCTCAATATTAATTAATCTATCAAACTCCTTTTGCTTCATCATATATATAGGAGAAATGTTGTTGGTGTTCATGATTAGTTAATTCCTTGAAATTTCATTTGAAGGCGGCTATCCATAATTTTGACCCTATAATATAATCTCGTATTCAAGGTCCATAATTTGGACCTTATAATTAAAAATAATGTATTTTTAATATCAATTGGGGTAATTTTAATTTGAAATATAAACAAATGTGTGATGTGTCTATTTATAATTAATTTTGTTCTACGTCTTGATAATACTCCCTCTGTTTCTAATTACTTGTCCACTTTTCCATTTTTAGTTGTCCCTAATTACTTGTCCATTTTGATAAATCAAGAAAGGACAATTTTTTTTACCTATTATACCCTCAATTAATTACTTTGAAAAGGTAGAATTTCTTGAAAATCTTAAGTTTTTAATTCATCCACTTCATAATTAATAGGGGTAAAATGGTAAACTCACTATGTCATTTTTTTTTTTAATAGGTGTGTCAATTCAAAAGTGGACAAGTAATTAGGGACAAATGAAGTAAGTAATAACTAAAGAAAATTTGAGTTAATGATAAAAATTACACTAGAATTATCTTTTTTCTTTTCTTTTCAAATTTTACACCTCCTGTTGTTCCCTTTTCCTACGACTATGACAGTTGTTTTAAATAGAAAAGAAAACAACTAATAGCTAAAAAAAAAGGCTCAAATTATGGGGCGGTACTCAGAAGTCAAAAACCCCCCACAATTTTGTTGTCATAACAATTTTTAGAACTCCTACAGTTACAAATGTTGCAATTAATTTGTGTGAGTTTTTAAAGAACTGTTATAATCAGTCAGTTGACGATTTATCCTTAAAGCTTCACAATGCACCATCAAAATTATTGATTCAATAATTATTGTTATTGGTAAATTTAAACATTGCCAAGTAATTAATCATCTCAATTAGGCGTGACAAAATTAATCCATAAAAATAAGATTTATCTAACTCCTCAAAATTCATCAAGACAGTTCAGTCCATTTATTGATTCTTTCAATTTAATCCATATAATAATAGTCATCTTAATACATTCTATTTTAATTTGAGCATTGCCAAGTAATCTTTCAATTTAATAAGTCAGACCATGACACATTATTTAGAGTCATCTTGATCTATTCTATTTTAAATCGCTCATTTGACATCTCTAAGCTCAAATAACATCAAATAAAAAACATTCAATTAATAGAAACTATAAATTCTCTTATTTCTGATTTCGAAATTAAGATAGAAAACCCAAAAAACTTCAAGCTCAGTCTTACATGACAATAGTGAGACTCAAAAGAAGACACAAAAGACAAACAAATCAAAATAAAAGTTATCACCAGTCAACTGAACTACTACGATTCTAGAAATCGAGCATCATAACATTGAAAATAGTACTTAATAAAACATAGAGACAAGACATGACTAGGCCCAAATAACAATAGTACTAAATGGATCTCAAATTTAATTTGGACGAATATCAATGCCCTTAACAATAATTCCAGATTTCCAATTAGGATTTTTGTTCTCCATCAACCTCATTTCAACTTCACCATCTTCTCCAAAATTGTTGAAAAATTCACCTAGCTTTGTTTCCAACCATGCATCGCTTCGCGGATACGCGAATATGCCACGTTCTCCTTCATGTCCCTTCGCCTTTGAGATGAACACGGTGTAGCCTTCTTCATCCGTGCCCTCGGCTTTTTCCTTCACGAATCTCACTGATGCAATACCCCTTTCAAGTTCGCGATGATTATCTGTTAGCCTGAACACCAAATATGCCGAATAACTAGTCTTTCGAGCAAGTCTACTTGTGTCTATCTTTCCTCGAATGTCGAGCCAACAAACATTCAAAAGCTCAACTACTTCCACACTGCACATGTCATTGATACATTAAAAAATGAATCTATAAGTTTAAATTCTGAATTCGTCTCTAAATATTATTTTTTAATTATTTTACTCCGGGGTGGGTGGGGGGTTGTATACCTAGAGTTGTGAATGTAATTCCAAGTCCAATGCTGAGGATTGTCAGCCCATTCAATTGAAAGCTCCCTTGCACCTAACCACGCACTCTGATGATTAAAGCACACTTATTAGAACAAACATTAGAGGAAATACATAAATCTTGATAATCCATCTACTCTTTCCGTTTCGATTTATTTATTCAATTTTAACGTAGCATAAATTTTAAGATTTTTTTTTTTTGAGTATTTGTAGTCTTATAAAAAAAATATATCTAGAATGTACCAAAATAACATCCTTTAATCTTATGATCTTAAACATCATGTCATGTAAAAAATTAAAATTAAACAGTTCCCTAAAAAGAAAGCAACATTCTTTTTTTAAACAGACTAAAATAAATAAATCAAACAAATTGAAGTAGAAGAAATATTATTTTCTCAAACATGACTTTAGTTGAAAGATAAATTGAAAAACCAAATTACTATCACAAGACAAGGTAAAAGACTTAGAAGAATTACGTACCATCTTTCTTTTTTGTTGTTATAAGATATGCTTTCAATGTATATGAAATCCCTTTGCTACATATGCTTGATATATATATAGGAAAAAGAGAAGGTTGTTGAACTACCTAGTTATAGTTCTTGCTTAGCAATTAAGCTAATGTATAGAGAATAATACAGCCCAATTAAGTGAGTCCGGAGCCTAAAGGGCAAAAAAAATTGTCAAAAATTCAAAAAGGGCACATTACTTTTTTTTCTAACCAAAAGGGTAAAATAGCAGCGATTTTGTAAAAAAAATTTTTTTTTTTTTATTATTAAAAATCGCTGCTGTGGCAGCGAATTTGTTAATTTTTTTTTTTAATTAGTAAAAATCGCTGCCATTGTAAAAAAAAAATATTATTTTTTGCTGTGGCAGCGATTTTAAGTCCGATTTTTTTTTTCCTTACACATCGTTGCAGGGGTAGCATTTTTCATGCCGAGTACTATTATTTTCATGCCTATTATTAATTATTAATAATATAAAAATGATAAACAAGACG
Source organism: Solanum piurae (assembly GCA_029582685.1). Taxonomy (NCBI): domain Eukaryota; kingdom Viridiplantae; phylum Streptophyta; class Magnoliopsida; order Solanales; family Solanaceae; genus Solanum; species Solanum piurae. Next base: position 14,170 of record JAJOOO010030619.1, read on the forward strand.
ACAACATACTCAATAAAATTGTTGAAGCATGAGAAAAATTGAATTATATATCATAAATAATAATAATAAAATATTAAATTAAAAAACAAACCTTTTTTTTAAATTCTTAACCAAAATCGCTGCTAGAAAAAAGTTATTTTTTTTGAGAAAATAAACAGCGATTTTTATTTTTGATTTGTCAGAAGCCCTTTTGGTTAAATTTTTTTTTATCTGCCGTTTT
>JAJOOO010030620.1:0-11864 GCA_029582685.1 Solanum piurae
ATAATCATATGAACACAATTCATTGTTTTAGATGAAAGAATTATGAACTTACGTAAGAAGAATAATAAACCCAGAAATTCAACTTGAATTGCAATACCAAAATCTTCAAAACGAGCTTAGGAAATTAAGAATTTCTAAAGTTGCAAGTTAATCTCCCAAATCAAGAACTAGAATAGAATAATAATGTCTAACCCCCAAAAACGAGGTTTACATGCCCTATTTATAGAAAACAAGTCCTAAATTAAAATGGAAACAAAATAAGGAAAGTTTCATTCAGGCACGCGACTTCGATCCACGAGACTGACTCACGGACCATCAATGGATCTACGGTCCGTGAGTCCCTTCCGTCAGCCAAGATTGAAAAATATTTCATCTTCCAAAATCCAGCTTCTCTGAAGCAAACGACGGATGTGCAGTACGGACCGTAGATCGGTCTACGGTCCGTCAATCTCCCTCCATAGATCCACACTTAGAATCTTTACAAATCAGGTACTGGAACCCTCGCAGTATCCATCTACGAATCAACAGTACGGTCCGTAGATCCATCTACGGACCGTCAATGGCCACCGTGGTTCCACACTTGCTCTGATTTGCCTCCATGACTTGGCTACTGATCTACGACCACCATCTACGGAGCGTCAATGAACCTACGGTCCGTAGATCACCTCCGTAGATGCCCTTTTCTGCATTTGTTTCAGTTGTCTCTTAAATTCCGCGCCTGAACATCTTTACTGCAAAATATGATAAAAACACATAAAAACCAATATGAAAAGGCCCTAGACACACACAACTTGTAAGTGAAATGTATTAGAAATATCGTAAACTAATGGTATATCATTAGTCCATAGAGGGAGCTACTTGGGAAAAATAAGCAGTCATGATGGCAAAGTATCCTCACATCTTTCCTTTGATTCCGTTTCAACTTGCGGTAACAGTTCCTCTCCATTCTCTCAGTTTACTCTTATGTAATTCAGTCTCGGTATCTTGTTCCCTCATTTATCCTTGCATTTCAGCATATTTGCATGTTCATGGAATTTAGTACAGTTAGATATCAGTTTATAGTACTCAGTGGTAGGGATTGTAGGTCCTTCCCTCCATACTCATCTTGTTTAGTCTTCATTCGAGGATGAATGATCCCAATGGGGATATATTGTAACACCTCGAACTTTGAGAAAGGGATAAAAGGGGAAATTAGGCAAGTCCACAAACCCAAAAAGGGACATGGACCCTTCACAGCACCCTTGACAGTCTGTGTAGGGGACCACAGTCTGTTAAGGATACGGTGAGTGACCATCTAGGACTTCCCTGGCAGGGGTCACCTAGACGGCCCATTTAGAGGTTCACGGCCCATCAAGGGTATCTTGAACCACCCTCTAGGGGCTTCCTAGGAGGAATTCACCTAGACGGTGCCTTCAACAGCCTGTGGTGAGTTGTACAGCCCGTGTAGGGATCCGTACAAGTCACACAATCAAGGAGGTTGCACCCAATGTCACTGTGAAGGACCACAGATGCCTAAATAGACCGTGGAGCTTCACACGGACCGTGAAGTTGTCCGTGAAAGAGGATTGTCAATTTTTGAGTTTTGGGCCAACTTCAAATGATCATATCATTTAGCACAAAATAATTAGGTGTAAAGTGACCTATCAACTTAAAGATCTGTGAGTCTTCTTTCCAACTCCATCGAGTTTGCCTAATTATGTGCCCGGAGTAAGAAGTTATGCCCGTTTTAGTGAAGCCATATTGGGCAGGGCATCTTCACGACCTTCCAGACATGTCGTGGTTATCATGACGGCCCTTGAAGCACCTCCTGAAGTCACTTCATCAGCATTTAAGTTAGGGTTGCATTAATATTTTCCTCTATGTGTTTCGTACTTAAACTACGTCATTTTACCCCGTCTAAGCCGAGTAATCTAGTCAGAAACTACCTAAGACCCTCACTCTCCTAAGATGATCCAACTTAGAAAGAAAAGGAAAAAAAAGGCGAAAGTTTCTCCCAAGAACAAGTAGTGGTCTTCTTCAAGTTTATCCCCAAAATCCAAAGGATTTCTCTGTAGTTTTCGCCACCAGGTATGTGGCATTTAACTAGTGGCTTCCTTTCACCCATTAGGTCCGTATAATTTAGTCAATTCTTCAGTTCTCCATAAATTGTTCAGACGGGTTCTTAAATCTTAGAAATCCATTGAAATTTAGTTGTTATAGTTTCTCTGTTATTGATCACATGTTTCGTGGAGAATTAGTATAGTCCCATATATAAAACTCAGAACCCTAGCTTGTGTTAATTATAGTGTTTCATGAATTATATTCACTCGGCAGATCAGTCAGAAAATTATACTTTAGAATTTGAATACCATATCTTTTAGTATATGTATGTTTCATTCTCAGATAAATATCAGTATTTTGAGCTACTTAGTATTTAAGTTGCATTTTATCTTTACATTCAGTTGGGAATAGACTTACCACCGAGTTAGACTAAGGTTCAGCATACCTTCAATTCCTAGAACTATGTGCTAGCGTAGGTTTATAAGTACCCTCTTGTCACAACCCAGGGTAGACCCTAGGTGTAACATGGCGTATAGGACTCCGAGAGGCCCTATAGAAGCCACTTAACATACATCATACAAGACAATAGAGTATAAGAGACTTAAAAGACAGTTTCAACATATAAGACTTTATAAAGTGAAGCGGAAATCTAATAATTTCTCAAAGCCATCTAGTACATAAGAAGTGATCGGTACATATGATGATTTCACAAATTGGACTCATTTAGGGCTATATTTTAATAGAATTTGTGTCCTCAAATGCTTATTTTATGTCAATATCTGATGAAAATACTAAAGTTTCAGGTATTTTAAGTTTGAAGAAAAGCATGGACACTACGTCGCAAAAAGGAATGAAAAGGTGGAAAAGAATGAAGAAATGAAGGCCTGACGATCACTGAGTCCACTTAGCAAGTCGCCGAGGGTTTTACTTCGCCATTTGTTCCAGTGTGCTGAGCCCTGAAGGAAAGGATCAAGTCGGTGGAAAAAGGAAGCAGTCGACGCATCGTTGAGAAGTTTCGTGTGGCAGTACCATGTCGCCCAATGACCCAGAGCACGACGATGCTGGAGGATGGTGCAAGACGGTGATGAACTACACCAAAGGGCAAATCGCGAGTTGATTGGCGATTCTGACTAATGTCGCCGAATGATCCACTGCAGCATAGATTTTTGAAAACTATAAATACTGGCTGAGAGTTGTAGTTTAGTATCATATTTTTAGTGCGGACCAATTAATATAATTTTAAGTACTTTTTATTTTTGCTCTGAGTTTGAGAGGGTTTTGAAAACTTGAAGAAGAAAAGGGTTTCATCTCCAAGGATTTGGACTTAGGTCTCTTAGATTCTTAATTCTTGGCTTGTAACAAGACCTAAATGTTCATACCCATTTGAATGCAAGCTCATTTCGGTATAAATTTCTATCTCTTGATATGTGTCTAAAAATCCCAATTCTTGGGGTGTGATTTTGTGAATATGGGTTAGATTAGTTGTTGGGTCTTGCTTGCTGATAGTCTATTCGTAGTTTAAATGTGATCTCCTTTAGTGGTTGTGGATGAATTTAATGAGGTTGTAGTTTAAAATATAATCTCATATATGTGTTTTCGGCAAGTGTGTGTGGGTCGACATGAGGTTCAGCTCGAGAGAGTGAACCCTAGTCCGATGTCCACACACTCAGATCGAGAGAGTGAGTGGGTTAAAGCGAAGGTTGTTCTTCATGCGGCAAGTGGGTGTCCGAGAGGAACCCTCTTGAAATGGGGTAAGTTGCTCGAGAGAGAGCTTATCCTCTTTAAAGTCTAGCCTAGTCACAAATACTCGATGAATTTACTATCAAAAGCATGTACCCAATGATTTAGTCTATCCCGTATTCCTCTCACATACCAAAATCTCCTCTCATTACTTAGATTTCTTTATTAATTTTGCTAGTTTTACTTACTAGTGAAAAAACCCACATTGTTAATTAACATCCCCCTTTAATTTACAATGTTTTTAATCGTTAATGTCTTTAGCTACGACTAGTTAGAACTAATTTTATATTTCTATTAATTCTACAAACCACTCCCTTGGGACTCGATCCCAACCCTTGGTTGGGTTATTATACTATTGCACGATCGTAGACACTTTCATCGGAAGTTGTGTCATTGATTACGCAAACATCAAACTGGCGCCGCTGCTGGGGAGTGGTGTTATTTGGGAATTCTTAGTTAAGTAAAAAAAATTATTCTTCTTAGTTTTATCATTACTAATCTAAATTGTAGTTTTGCTTTGCTTGTTTTGAATATCAAAGCAGGGAAATAAGAATGGATGATCCACGGGTCACCCACTCCTGAAACTACTAAACCTCAAGGACAACCTCCTGACATTCAAACAAACAGGGGATGAGACAATTCAGGAAGTGTGACTGATGTTCCAAGCAGTGCTACAACTGTGTCCATCATGGTATGACCAACAAGGCGCTACTGGAGTGTTTCTATAGGGGTCTTGGACCCGGAAATAGAAGTATAGCCGATCAACTTTGTAAACCAACAAGGAAGCCAAAAGGAAGCAAGAGTGGGATGCACTAGTTACTCAGATGGATGTTCTATCCAAATGAGTCATGGTGTTGGAAGTACAAGCCATGGAAAAGGAAAAGCACTTCCTCCTTCACGAATGTAAACACGGGAAGAAACATGGGGGTGTGCAGAATGATGAAGCCCTTTCACTTATTTAACAACAACTTGAAGAACAAGACAAGAAGTTGAACTAGATGAACGACAACATCGAAATGCTGAATAAAACATCTACCTCAAACTCCATGACTATTCAACTGCAGGATGCTCAAATCATCCACTTGATGACAGGTCGCTATCCATCGTTCGCCGAGGACTCGCCTAACTACATCATGGCTCAATTCGAGAATGAAGAATAGTTGTTGACTTACGTCGTGCCGCGACGTTAACTAAGGCGCTATTTGGGAGGCAACCCAAAACCCCTTATTATTTTTATATATGCGTGTTGGTAAAATAATGTTGTGTTGTTGATATAGGTTGAAGTGTGAGAAGGGCTCGGAAAATGCAGGGTGACAAGCAACAGATCCAACTGGCGAGTCGCCGAAGAGGTTGGCGAACCCGACCTTATCCGTCGTTTGACTCCAAACATCTCCAAAATTGGAGCCTGTAAAACTCGGTGAGTTTGTGAAATTATTTGCGAATCGCTGACTCTGTTGGCAATCTCGATGGAGACTGTCGTTTGAACTCCCAAGCTTACTGGAAAGTTCTGTAAAACTCGGCGAAACAATTGATTGTTTGGAGACACACCAAATGAATCAGCGATCACGACTGATATTGTCGGGTGCGTTGGAATTGGACAGCGTTTGAGTAAAGTTAAAGCAGGGTGATTGTGAAGCATTCGAGGAAGTTGGTTGAAAATAGGCGCGTTGGGTTGCTTAGCGATGTTGTGTAGAGCTCGTTGAACCACTCAACGGCTCGCTTAACGTCCCCACCTCACCTTCTTTTTTTTAATGCTAAAATTTTTGGAAGGCCTACAACCCGAAGCAATAGATATAACTACACCCAAAGTCGCAGGAAGAACAATGCCTCCCTGACAAATGCAGCAGCCGCATAGCCAGGATCACTTCTTTACCTCCCTATTTGTCTTACTTATTTTTATTTTTGGGTACTTTTATTTGCATTTGAGTACAAATTACTTTTAATTATGGTGGAGTGACGCCCACCTTTATATGCTATTGACGTTCGTGTTTCGTTTAGATTTGGGTTTTGCGCTTAAATTGTGTTTACACTACTTTATGTGGATGTTTGAGCTTATGGCTCCTTTTGTTTTCAATTGCAAAATGATTATGATTTTGACCAATCCAAAAAAAATTACCACCTCTCGTGTGTTGAATGTGGCTGTTCTTTTGCAAAATTTAAGTCTCGGTTCTGATCAATACCAATGACTTGAATAGTGCTTAAAATTGAACGAACATGGATGTACGGCTACGATGAGGCCACATGAAGTTGCATAGACAATATGTGAACTCTTTGCATCTCATTTTGACTAGCCTAGTATCGAATTGAGTCTCTTGTGATGATCATTGCACACTAGCGAAAGTGTGGAGTCTTGTTTGACTGTAGTGTCAATGCCTAGTGTGATGAGCTTACTTTGAACCATGCATAATAGATCCTAGAATTTTCCCCGTTGGTCCGATCAACTAAATGATGCTATCTCTTGATATGATCTTAGGCAACTTCTAAGAGTGTGAACCAATTTGACATATACCTCTTTTATGACTACCCTGTGAGCGTGTGATTCTCTTTTGAACACCCCTTGAGCCTTATCTTTCTTTGGAAGAAACTTGATGAAACCAAAACCTTTCTTTATCCACTACCTATAATCCTCTTGAATTGTGGTCAATTGAATAACCAACTTAGGCCAAAAACCTAAGTTGGGGGTGTGGTGAAAAGATAAGGGCAAATCAAGAAGTGCAAGAAAGTCCCCTTTACCCATGGTTTTGAAGATAAATGGAACCCCTCCATATATATAAAAAAAATAATGAAAAAGAAAGTTGTGGAATAAAGTACAAAAGAAATGGGGTTCCCAAACAATCCATGGCAAGTGAATAATAGGATGACTTATGATCACTAAAGAGAATGATGAAGGAAAAGGAAAGGAAGTGTTGTGAGCTCCACATTTCATGAGGATGAAAGTCATTGAGCCTAAATGACCATACATTTGCACTCATCCCCATTACAAGCCTTGAAAAGACCTTTTTGATCTTGAGTGAGCTGAAACAAATGTTGATTGGAAAATACAGCCAAACCTATGGGTGAAAGCATGCGTTGTGTTCTTCCTTGTGAGAGTGAGTGTTGCATCTGATTTCGAAGCTTTAACCTGTGAACCATTGTGTGATTATGGAATCATTCTTTCTGTGAGGGCATTTGAACACTTTGGTTGAGCTTGAACTTGCATTTGAAGAAAGTATTGTGAGCATGAGGTTCTTTGATATTGGTAAGTCACAACTTGAATCTTTGAGTGCACATTTGATCTGTGCATAAGTAAATTGAGTCTTGTTGTGTGCATTCATGATTGATTCTTGTGTAGCACTGTTCGAGACACCCTTTTTGAATGACTGAACTTGACTTTTCTTGAGGACAAGCAAAAGTTTAAGTTGGGGGTGTTGATGAGTTCACAGATCGGACTCATTTAGGGCTATATTTTAATAGAAATTGTGTCCTCAAATGCTTATTTTATCTCAATATCTGATAAAAACACTAAAGTTTTAGGTATTTGAAGTTTGAAGAAAAGCATGGACACTATGTCGCAAAAAGGAACGAAAAGGCGGAAAAGAACTAAGTAATGAAGGCATGAGGATCGCCGACTCTACCTGGCGAGTCACCGAAGGCTTTTACTATGCCCTGAAGGAAAGGATCAAGTCGGTGGAAAAAGGAAGCAGTCAGTGCAACGCCGAGAAGTTCTGCAAGGCAGTACCATGTCGCCCAATGACCGAGAGCACGACGATGTTGAAGGATGGTGCAAGACGGAGATGAACTACACCAAAGGGCAAATCGCGAGTTGATTGGCGATTCTGACTAATGTCGCCGAATGATCCACTGCAGCACATATTTTTGAAAACTATAAATACTGGCTGAGAGTTGTAGTTTAGTATCAGATTTTTAGTGCAGACCAATTAATATAATTTTAAGTACTTTTTATTTTTGCTCTGAGTTTGAGAGGGTTTTGAAAACTTGAAGAAGAAGAGGGTTTCATCTCCAAAGATTTGAACTTGGGTCTCTTAGATTCTTCATTCTTGGGATGTAAGAAGACTTAAATCTTCATACCCATTTGAATGCAAGCTCATTTAGGTATAAATTTCTATCTCTTGATATGTGTCTAAAAACCCCAATTCTTGGGGTATGATTTTGTGAATATGGGTTAGATTAGTTGTTGGGTATTACTTGTTGATAGTCTATTCGTAGTTTAAATGTGATCTCCTTTAGTGGTTGTGGATGAATTTAATGAGGTTGTAGTTGAAAATATGATCTCATATATGTGTTTTCGGCTTGCTCGAGAGAGAGGTCATAAAACTAAGATCACTAAATTGATGGCCAGTATGAGTGGGTCGACATGAGGTTCAGCTCGAGAGAGTGAACCCTAGTCCCATTACCACACACTCAGCTCGAGAGAGTGAGTGGGTTAAAGTAGAGGTTGGTCTTCATGCGGAAAGTGGGTGTCCTAGAGGAACCCGCTCGAAATGGGGTAAGTTGCTCGAGAGAGAGCTTATCCCCTTTAAAGTCTAGCCTAGTCACAAATACTCGATGAATTTACTATCAAAAGCATGTACCCAATGATTTAGTCTATCCTGTATTCCTCTCACATCCCAAAATAGCCTCTCATTACTTAGATTTCTTTGTTAATTTTGCTATTTTTATTTACTAGTGACAAAAACCCCCATTGTTAATTGACACTCTTGTGTCCCCCTTTGATTTACAATGTTCTTAATCATTAATGTTTTTAGCTACGACTAGTTAGAACTAATTTTATTTTTCTATTAATTCTCAAAAACACTCCCTTGGGACTCGACCCCAACCCTTGGTTGGGTTATTATACTATTGCACGATCATAGACACTTGCATCGGAAGTTGTGTCGTTGATTATGCAAACATCAACGTAGCATGTACAACAAGTTCAAAACTGAAAGTAAAGACAAAAAGGGAAACCAAGCTCAATCCTCGGATGATGAGGACTCACCACTCTTCAGTCTTCTACTATAAGATCTATAGCCACGGAAGTGCGAATTAGTAAGGTCAGACCCTACATTTGGGAAAATATAGGCAAAAGTATGTGGTAGTACAAATATGCACTAAGTATGAAAGTCATGCATAAAACATTGAAAACATGCAAAGAGGGACATTTTTATAAAGTGTCATGACCAAGATAAAACATGAATGTAAAAGAGCTAGAAGACATAAGTCATAAAACATGGTCAATGCAAATGGACATCATATTAAGTCACATGTGAGATACTTCTAGAAGTAACCTTATTTCATTATTGTGGGAGATTTACCTTTAACTGACATATAAGACCATGGGAGCTATCAACACGGAATCTGGTGTCTACCCCACATCGAAAAGGGGTGTCCTACTAGCTAAGGTAAGACCATGAACTTCTAGCTTATGTGGATTCACTAGTTAATGTCTATCTAAGACAATTATCCTATGGGGGCACATACGTATGGAATAAGGAGATTGCTACTAGAAACTCAGCCTCTACTAACGGGAGAGCTTCTATCTCAATATCCTCTCGATTCTAAGAGTAGATCCCACATAATAGTCTTTTTCTTAACTTATCTTTATCATCCGTGGAAGGGCACGTCATATTGCCAATCCAAGCTAAGTCATAAGTCATCCATCGAAAGGTACCATTAATTAGCCAATCCAAGCTAGGTTTCATTAGAATAGCTCCTTAACTTTGATTCATTTTAGGTGAGAAGACCTTTCAACCATAGAATCCCTTATGTGAGAAAACCTTTCACAATCATGTTTTGATGTGCATATGAGAAAAACTTTTCACAACAAAACAATGACAATATTGATACTTCACTCTCAAAGCATCCTTAAAATATTTACATCAATTTCATAAGAACGTGCATAATTCCATAATTCTCCTTTCATAGTTCAAAACCCACTTTTTATCATTATAATCTAGAAAACATGGGTTAGGCATGGGTTCATGGGGGTTGATCTTAAAAACATGGAATCTTCTCTATTCATGCATAATATATCATAAATCAATATTTAAAGGAACACATGACATAGAAGAAAACCCTAACTCAATTGGAGATTTCTAACTTTGTAAATTTGAGAATTTAGGAACTCCATGGATGAAGACTATCACACCTTAAGGCCAAAATATTATCTTCAATGGAGGATTAGGAGGCTTGATCTTGAAACCCTAGCTTTCTTCTTCTAAAAACTTCTAGAGAGAGAAAAATTTGGAGAGGAAGACTTGTTCTTCTTTTGAGGATTTGAGAGAATGACTTCAATTGGGGAAATTTAGGGGTAAAAATACTTATATGAGACCTTCGGTGAAGGGTACAACGACATATTATTAGTCTAGAATAATTAGAAAATTACCCAAAATCCCCTAAGAAAATAACTGTCGACACTCAACCATGGTCAGACCGACGGTCTGTTGGTCAGACCACGGAACGTTCTGGTTGGGCGTCATTTGGGGTTGGAGACTATGTCTATAGGGCCCCCAACCATGGGCCCACCTACGGCTCATGGGTCCATCGACGGACCGTCGACCACAGTCGTAGGTACCAACTTCTTACCTCTAAATATTTCTAAGTCTGGGACTCACCTACGAACCCTACCTACAACTCATACATTGAACGACGGACCATCCTAGTGAATCGTCGAAAAAGTATTGAAACTTGTCATTTGTGGGATCTTGGGCTGGACGACCACAGAGCTGACCTGCGGTCCATGTGTCAGTCTACGGCCATAGGTGGCTCTGTTGGAACTGGCACCAGATCCTACAAAAAGCTGCAATTCTACCCTTTTTAAATCTGAGGTGTTACATTATCTCCCCCTTTGGAACATTTGTCCTCTAATGATATTCAAGACATCATATGAAGGGTAGGAACTTAGTCTAACAGTCCAACATAAATGCAATTACATAAATGTACATATCCAAGAAGAAAACATCATATCCAAGCTAAAGCATGTTCAAAGCATCATATCATGAAGTCTATATGCAACTCATACTCAAATGCACATAAACATACAGAATCAATCCAGTAAACTCTTTTTCTAAAAATTTAAGCTTTTCATGAATCAAGCATAATGATAAAAATCATGGGAGCTGACACATGACACCAAGAGAGTAGACCATGAGGAATTAAAATACCTCAAGCTAGAGAAGGGATAAGAGGAAATAGATGAGGATAACAGGACATCATATCAGCCTCGGCCTCCCAAGTAGCACCCTCAACTAATTGATTCCTCCAAAGAACCTTCATGGAAGCAACTTCTTTATTTCTCAACTTCTTGACTTGCTGGTCTAAAATCTCAACCGGAACTTCCTCATAAGAAAAATTCTCCTTAACTCCAAAATCTGCTAAGGGGACTATAGATGTCGGATCTCCCACACATTTCTTCAACAAGGAGACATGGAAAACTGGATGCACCGATGCCAACTCATTAGGCATATCAAGCTCGTAAGCAACCTCACCGATTTGCCTCAAAATCTGATATGGGCCCACATAACGGAGACTAAGGGTGTATTTGGTATGAAGTTGGGTTAAATGTTTTGAAAAATATTTTCCAAATCAACTCATTTTCCTCAAATTTAAGGAAAATGACTTCCCTTCAAAACTTGAGAAAAACATTTTCCAAAACACTCTTCAAACTTCAAATTATAATTACTTTTTTATTGAAAAAATCAATTTATTGTGTCCCTACCCTCAAACCAGCCCCCCAACCACCACACCACAAAAAATAAAATAAAATTTTAAAGCTTGTTTTTTTATTCAATTTTTTTACCCCACTCTCACCACTACCTCCACCCCCGTCCAAAAATATATTAAAAATTATTTTTAAAAGATATTTCTAATTTCAATTTTTTATTTTTTTACCCCACCCACTATCCTTGCCCCCCCCCCCCCATCACCCCCCTATCAACCCCACTATCAGCCCTTAAGTTTGTTTTTAAAAAATATTTTCGACTTCAAATTTTTATTTTTTCATCCCGATCCTCAATCACCCACTCCCCCCCCCCCCCAAAAAAATAATTGAGTTTGTTTTTAAAAAATATTTTCAACTTCAAAATTTCATTTTTTCACCCTCCCCT
>JAJOOO010030621.1:0-15349 GCA_029582685.1 Solanum piurae
GATGATATTTATGGATTTGATGAATAGGATTTTTAAACAATATCTTGACATTTTTATGATTGTGTTTATTGATGATATTTTTTGATTTATTCTCGAAGTGAGGATGAGCATGTTGAAAATTTGAGGATCGTATTGCAAATTCTCAAGGATAAGAAATTGTATGCTAAGTGTTGCAAGTGTGATTTTTGATTGAGGTCTGTTGCTTTCCTTGGCAGTATTATCTTTCGTGAAGGTATTCAAGTCGATCTTAGGAAAACCGAGGTGATCTGAGCTTCAAATGGCGATCCACTGAAGTAAACTATGCGGACTTCATCGGGTTTGCCAAATCAAATTTCTAGTTTTATATCCGTTAGGACCTCTTCAACGAGCTTCAGCTCCTTCGGCTACTCGCCGAATGCATTCGGCAATGTTAGTCGTAGACCACAAAACGTGCCTAACATAAAAAGGCCAAGGGTCTTTCATTTTCAAAAAGAAACCCTTTGATATCTTTGAACTATTTTTCTTCCCTAAGCTTTCAATACCATATTTTAGTGTGAGAGTGCCTCGTGTGTATGATTTTGAGTACTTAGGGTGCATTTGAATTTCATGCTTTGCGACCCAACCCTACATTCCATTTTTCATTCTACTTTGTGTCTACTTGAGGTTGGTGTTCGATTCATATTGCATTATTTGTGTTTATTTTAGTATTTTTAAGTATGGGCTAAAGGACATTTGAAGCTTATTTTTGAATGATTTCGTTGGGTAGTGCTAAAAAGATCGTATTGAACCGTGCCCATAAGTTAGACATTTGAATTTGTGCCTGAAATTGCTAAAATTGATTGTGTTGGTTAAATGTTGAAATTAAGTCCTCATATGTACTGGGTCTTTGTTGAATTACATGTGGGTGAAGTCTGATTAGCCCAATGTTGCTCCGATTACATGATTTTGCCTAATGATAGATGGAGTGATGACTTTCTTAAGGTCAAATCATCAATTTGAGTAATAAGTTGTGATAATTGGGGGATGTATGAGTACCCCATGAGTAGAAAATGGATGTGGGTAGATTGTAAAGTTAAGGGGAATTGGGTATTGTTTTATATGTTCATGAAAATAGGCACTGGCTGAACATTTCCTATTTTATGGGATTGTATTAGCTCTCCAGTGTAGTTAGGTGAATCCCCGATTTAGGCCTAGCTCGCCTTTTGATGAGTCTGAGATTTGGACTCATTTAGGGCTTTGTTTGTATAGAATTAGTGTCCTCAAATGCTCAATTTGTTTTAATGACTGATGTAAGAAGAGGAAAACCAAGCCTGATGATCACCGAGATCACTCGGTGAATCACCAAGTTGCTTCTCTATCACCTAAATTTACAAAACTTTGAGACTGGATTAGGAGTAACTTTGGCGAGCAGCAGTTCTATTCGGCGTGACGCCGATCACATTGGCGAAGGACGACCATGTCGCCAAAAGTATTGATGGTGATCCAGATAAATACTGATGGGCGAGTTAAAAAAAAAAGGGTGCATCGAGGAATGAAACGACGATCCCGATCTGGCACGCCTAAAATTACAGTGGTTGGACAAAGAAGATGTGAAGAATGAAGGCTAGATGAAGGACAATCGGCGAGTCATTGAATGGTTGGCGAAGCCCGACTTTGCTCGCCGATTGGTTCCAAAAAGCACACATTAGACTTGTATAAATTGATTTTTCCAAGAGAGAGAAATCATTCCGAAAGCGTGAGGAACAAAAGATAGAGAGCAAAAACACTGCCATTGTTGATTTCAAGTTATTTTAGCAAGGTTTTTCATTTGGGTTTGGTAATAGAGAAGATATTATTCAATTTTGACTTTCTAATTTCATTTACCCAAATATGGGAAACGTGGCAAGTATTGAATTTCATATTTTTACTATTATTAGCTAAAACCCTAACCTTGGGGGTTTGACAATGTGACCAATTGTTACGTTTGACTAAATGGGTGTTATCAATTAGTGAGTTTTGGTGTTAATCTGAAGTGGGTATGAATTATTACTGTGGTTTAACTTTATGATTGCATTTTTAGTGTAATATAGTTCAGAGTTTTGTGCTTGCTCGACATAGTAGTATAGAGCCAACATAGTATTTTTGCATCCTTAGTAGTGGGTCATGACGGTTTCAGGTTGAGAAAGTGAAACTTGATATTCAGCCTTTGTATCTAGCTCAAAAGAGTAGATTTGATGAGAAAGTGAACTGGTCGTCTTATTGATTGTGTTGAGGATTGAGAGAACTCGGCGGAAATAAGGTAATTGTTCGAGAGAAAATTGCTTTACTTATAGTCCATTCTACCCACGACGAATTAACATTGTTGGTAATGATGTACACCCATTGAGTTGTATTCGGCAGTTGGTTAGTCAATCCCCTAAGTGTTATCTCTTTATTTGATTGTTCCTTGTTAATTGTTGAAGTGGGTTGGTAACGACATCCTGGAGTTTGACTTCTAGACTCTTAAGTGTTGTGTTTGTTCAGCTGCAAAGGTCACCGTCATACTTTCATATTCGAATTCAAAAGAAAGCTACTCTCTGTGGAATCGACCCCAACTCATTTAGGTGGATTTATACTGATTTACGATCGTTGACATTTATAACTGGATGAAGTGTCTTTGAAACGTTAATCAAAATGGCGCCGCTTCCGGGGAGTAGCATTGTTTAGAGTTCCTTTATCAAAGTTACACGTGTAAGTTTGTCGGCTGTAGTTGAATCGATTTAGACTGCATTGTGTTAGTGTTTATTGGGTTGAATAGAAGTAAGATTGAGTGAGGAAGATGTGAATGGTAGCCTAGAAGGCCACCGAAATGGTATCGATGATATTAACAGTGCATTCAACTTAACCCAATCAGGTGAAATAGGTGCAATTTGCCTACCATTAGTCGATGAGAATGCAATATTTGAGGTCACGAGCACAACTCTTCATCTCAACTAAATAAAGGGACTTTATGGTGGGCTGGCTCATGAAGATCCACATGATCATCTGAGGAATTTTATAGATGTGTGCAGGTCGTTTTCATTCAAGAATGTGCCACAAGATTCAATTTGGCTCAGATTATTTCCACTATCTCTGACGGGGGAGGCTAGCACGTGGTTGGCCGAGTTACCAAAGAATTCTATCACATCGTGGGATGAGCTTATCATGACATTTAATGCAAGATTCTTCCCTCCGTCGAGGATGATGAAACTCAGGTATAACATTCAAAGTTTTAAGCGATTGGAGGGTGAACCCATCTATGAAACGTGGTTGAGGTTTAAGAAACTCCTACTTAAAACACAACTCACGGGCTACCAAATGATTTGCTACTCCAATATTTTTACCAGAGTCTTGATTCGGTTAATTACAGAGTGGCTGATCAATTGGTTCGAGGGGGAATAATATTGCAATCATTTGAGGTGGCTTCATTTCTTCTTGACGACATGACAAAAATAAATCAAGCTTGGTACACTCAAGAAGATCAAGTTTCTCCTTATTGTTTTGGAATGACCCAAGAACAACTTGATAAAGAAAGAGAAAGGGATGAGAACATCAAGAAGATGTTGGCCCAAATGGAGCTACTACATGAGCATGTGTTGGAGAATGTGAGAAAGCCCAAGGGAGCAAGTGGAGTGTTCAGAGTTGAGGAGGGTTCTTCCTCAGGTTATTCAAAGTCGGGGGAGAATCAAGGTTGGAATTCCAAGAAATACGAAGAGGGTTTCCACCCACGCTATCTACAGCGAGGTGGGAATCAAGGTTGGAACTCTCACAAAGAGGAAGAGAAAAGAAGATACTATCAAGAATGGGCTGAGCAAAGTGATTATTGGAAAAGAGAGGATGACCATGAAGAAGACCACACTCAATCGAGTGAGAGCCCAAAGTCGATTGGGAGTGCAACTAGTCCCCGGGTGAATGATTTGTTGTCACGCATCCTTGACAAAGTTGAAGGTTCAGATGATTTGTTAAAAGGGATGAAAGCCAATTTTTCATCATTGAACAATAAAGTGAATTCTCACGCAGATGCAATCAAGCTACGTGAAGGTTAGTTGAGTTTACTTTCAGCACAATCGGAACCAAATATGACAAGGGAAAATGATGATAGAGGTCTAGCTGTGGTTACTCGTAGTGGAAAGGTAGCGATAGGCGATGTGACGGGCAATGATGAACCTCAAGTGCATGAAGAAGACAAAGGTATGGATGAAGAATAAATACCCATCCATCAAAGCATTGCCAAAGGTCCACAAAAAGATGTGGAAAAACACAATCCAATTCCAAAAGTTGTGCAACCTCTACCCAAAATATCTCATCCATTTCCCCAACGTCTCAAGAAAAAGAATGAGAATGAGAAGTTCAAGAAGTTTTTATCGGTGTTCAAGACATTATTGATTAATCTCCCTCTAGTGGAGGCATTGTTGGAGATGCCGGGTTATGCCAAGTTTACGAAGGAGTTAGTCACAAAAAAAGGAGCTTGGACTTTGAAACAATTAAAGTTTCTCATAGTTGCAATGCAATTATGACTAAGGAGCTAATAAAAAAGAAATAAGATCCCGGAGTGTTCACCATCTCTTGCACCATCGGCATGCTCCAATTTTCCAAAGCCCTATGTGATTTAGGAGCAAGCATCAACCTAATGCCATATGCAATTTATAAACAACTTGGGATGGGTGAACCAAAATCCACAACAATGAGACTTCTGATGGGAGACCGATCAATTAAACTTCCTGTGGGGATACTATATGACATCTTGGTAAAGGTTGACAGATTCATTTTATCGGCTGATTTTGTCATTCTCAATTGTGAAATCGATGCTGAAATTCCCATCATTTTGGGAAGACCATTCTTGGCAACCGGGAGAGTGTTGGTGGTATTGAAAGCGGAGAACTGAAGTTTCGGGTGAACGAAGATGAAGTAACCTTTAATGTTTGTAAGTCAATGAAACACCCAAGTGATATTCACGTGGTCTCTACTATTGATTTTATTGATGAGGCGATGGCTAGTGTGAGCCATTTGATGTGTATGAGTGAACCACTCGAGGCAGTGCTTGCTTACTATGACGAGTACGAAGAGGTAGTAGCTGCTCTCTCGGGCATGGGGGAATATTCAAACTCTATTGAAGCTGGAAATTGATCTCAAAAATTGAGAAAGTCCTCCCGCAAAGCCATCAATGGAAGAACCACCGAATCTCAAGTAGAAAGTACTTCCCTCTCATCTCCGGTATGCTTTCTTGAGGGTAAATAACACCTTACATGTGATCATTGCAGCTGATTTGCTTTAATGGAAAGTAAAATTGCTCCTTGAGGTGTTGACAATACATATCAAAGTTATAGGTTGGACTATCGCTGACATAATGGGCATCCCTCCCGGCATTTGCTCTCACAAAAGTTAGCTTGATAGTGAATGTAAACCGAGCGTTGAATATCAGCGGAGACTAAACCCACCGATGCAAGAGGTGGTAATAAAAGGAGATAATAAAGTGGTTGGATGCAGGTGTAATCTACCCTATTGCGGATAGCAAATGGGTAAGTCCGGTGAGAGGCATCACAGTAGTCCCAAATGAAAAGGGGGAGCTTGTGTCTATGAGACCGGTGACTGGATGGCGAGTATGCATGGATTACCATAAGTTAAACTCGTGGACAGAAAAAGATCACTATCCCATGCCTTTCATGGATGAAATGCTTGATCGACTTTTAGAGGGAGGATGGTATTGCTTTTTGGATGGGTACTCTGGTTATAATCAAATATCCATTGCTCCGGAAGACCAAGAGAAAACTACCTTCACCTGCCCATATGGAACTTTTGCCTTCAAACGGATGTCGTTCGGGTTATGTAATGCTCCGGCAACATTTCAACGTTGCATGATATACATTTTTGCTGATATGGTGGAGGATTCAATGGAAGTCTTCATGGATGACTTCTCGGTTGTGGATGACACTTTTGAAGCATGTTTAGCACACTTGGAACAAGTTCTCCAAAGATGCGTGGAGACAAATTTGGTCCTAAATTGGAAAAAATGCCACTTCATGGTTAGGGGAGGTATAGTTCTTGGTCACAAAGTGTCCCAAAAAGGGCTGGAGGTTGATAAACCAAATATTGAAGTGATTGAGAAGTTACCACCACCAATTTCGGTGAAGGGTATTCGTAGTTTCTTGGGGCATGCCGGATTTTACCAGAGGTTCATCAAAGACTTCTCAAAAATTGCAGACCCTCTATGCAAACTCTTGGAGAAGGAGGTGAAATTCTACTTTGATTACGCATGTGTGGTGGCCTTCAAGTGTTTGAAATAAAAATTGATCTCCACTCTGGTTATCATTAGTCCCGATTGGTCAGAACCCTTCGAAGTGATGTGTGATGCAAGTGGCACGGCATTAGGTGTCTTATTAGGGCAAAAATGCAACAAACTATTTCACCCCATTTACTACGCAAGCAAAACTCTAAATGAGGCTCAATATAACTACACAGTTACAGAACAAGAATTAGTTGCGGTAGTATATGCGTTTGAGAAATTTTGGGCATACTTGCTAGGCACTAAAGTGGTTGTTCACACTGATCATGTTGCACTGCGTTATCTGATGGCAAAGAAGGATGCCAAGCCAAGATTGATAAGATGGGTTCTATTGTTGTAAGAATTTGACTTTGAAGTCAAAGATATGAGAGATTGTGAAAATCAGGTGGCTGACCACTTACCAAGATTAGAAGGGAAGGAAAATGATGAGCTGGAGGTAGACATAAATAATGCCTTTCCCGATGAACAAGTATTCACGGTAACTCTCCAACAATCTCCTTGGTATACTGATTTTGCTAATTACGTGGTGTGTGGATTAATGTCGGAAGAACTGAACTTCTACTAACAATAGAGGTTCTTGTTCGATGTTAAGAAGAACTTTTGGGATGAACCATATTTATTCAGAGAGTGTGCAGACCATATCATTAGGATATGTGTTTCAGAGGAAAAAGCCATCGAAATTATCCATGCTTGTCATGCTTCACCAGGTAGGGGTCATCATGGTGGGGTACGTACAGCTACTAAAGTTCTTGAAAGTGGTTACTATTGGCCGTCTCTTTACAAAGATGCTCCTGAGTTTGTTAAGAAGGGCACTCAATGTCAGAAATAAGGTGGAGTGTCTAAAAGACATGAGTTGCCTCTCACGCCCATTTTAGAGGTTGAGTTATTTGATGTTTAGGGAAAAGATTTCATGGGCCCATTTGTGAGTTCATTTGGTAATAGGTACATTTTGGTGGCAGTATATTATGTTTCTAAATGGGTGGAGATTGTCGCACTACTGAACAATGAAGGGAAAAGTGTTGTTCAATTCCTAAAACGCTACATCTTCGCTAGATTTGGTACGCCTCGGGCTATTATTAGTGATGGGGATCCCATTTTTGCAACAAGTTTTTTGCATCCACATTGAGCAAATATGGAGTGAAACACAAAGTAGCAACTCTGTATTATCCCCAAACGAATGGCCAAGTTGAAGTGTCGAATCGGGATATCAAGAGTATCTTTGCAAAGACAGTGAATGCAAATAGGACTGATATGGTCTCGAAAGCTTGATGATGCTCTATGGGCGTATATGTCACGCCCCGAACCTACACCCTGGGCGGGACTGGCACTCGAGAACTATTACTGGCCCCAAGCGAACCCTTGGCCTGGCTTACTTACTCAGCAGAAGACTATATGCAATAAGAAAGGAATTCAAATGCTAAACAACTTAACTGTCTCAAACTGAAATCATAATGTTTTGAAAATAAACATTTAACTTAGCCAAAATGGCAACTCAAATCTGAACATAAGTCAATAACAAAATGATGACGATTGAACTAACATCTGAATGACTATCTATGAAGCCTCTAAAACAACTGGGATGGATGTCGGGACAGGCCCACGACATCCTAATGAACTATCTAATAATGTAAGTAAACAAAAGGGATCCTCCGGAATGCAAAGAGGCTCACCAACCGATTCTGAACTGCTCACTGGATCAACGATGCGCTGGATGCCGATCCTAGTTACCTGCGTCTGCATCACAATATGATGCAGGCCAACTGGCATCAGTACATTGAATGTACGAGTATGCGAGTTGGAATGCTAAACACAACATAGGCTTGAAAAGAATCTGAAAGGAACTGAAGAACTTACCTGGCTCAACTAAACTCAACATAACTGAACTCATTTCAATCTAAAGCAGTTTAAAACAAATGCAATATAAACAAAAGTTGTTTAAAACATGTTTTCAATTCTGTGTGTATGCAAAGATACAAATAACTCTGAGATATATGTAGAAATACAAATAAACTGATGTATATAAAAATACAAAGTACTGCTGTGGGATTTTCTCTAATCTACAACCATCACATAAGAGCTATTGTGATGATACAACGATCTCCCTCACGCTGCCAGCGCATCCTATACCCTGCCAGAGGTATAGGACTTGAATTACTAAGTGGATCCACTAGTCTATGCGAAAAGGATTCATCTAAAAAGTATGACCCTTTTCTACCCATGATGGCTACATGGTTTATGGAGACATGAGTTATCTGAACTCAAGCTCATCCCCATATCAGTGCTCAATACTACTCCGAAAATATACTAGCTCTTTATGTTTTAAAAATATACTTCTTTCTGTGATTTTAGATTAGTTCTCAAAAACTTAGCTCAAAGGCTATCTTGGAAATCAAAGTTTCCCCTCTTGTTTCATTTAGAAAGCGATTACTCTTTTTTGAAAACTAGCCCGAAGTCTCGTTGGAAATCTCAGTTTCCGTTCTTATTTAAATGTGAAAACATTTTAAATCTCTGTGGAAATACTTAGTCCCCATATACTTTTTGAAGAAAAGAACTTCAACTTTACTCTTTACTGAACTCAAAACTTAAGTCTTAAAACAAAGTTAAAACGTTTGAAAAAGACTTTGGAAAACTTTATGAACTTCTCTTAATTTGACTCTTGACTTCTCTTGACTTTGATCTTAACTGCTCTTAACTTGACTCCTAACTGGTCCTTGAATTGAATTATGGATTCAAGGATTGTGATTTTTGATTGGAAAGATCTCATGATGTTTGAGAATGATTTTAGATAGCTAAACATGAGAAAAGACCGAAAATCAATATTTGAGGGTGGGTCCGCGACGCAGAGAATCTTTTAAAATTTAGTTTTGAAAATGACTTTTGAGGCAAAAGACTCCATGATGCGAAACGAAAATTTCCAAAACTGGGAACCAGCTCTGCGACACGCCACTGATGTTGGATTTCGTCCGACAAAATCTCTTCTTCGTTTTTCGCCTCTAAACCCTCTAAAATCCTTGGGTTCTTTTACCCAACACTTAGAATCAATTAAATGTTTGTAGTACATCAGATTCTACTCAAAATCGAACCTAAAATCAAATATTAGGATCAAACAACTCCTCAACGAATTCAATGAAACAATAATCTAATGAAACATCAACAAACCCATTCAAGAACTCAATTTCTAAGCTTTCAAGAACTTAAATTCGCTGAAATAAATCATGATTGGTGCGTGGGCGAATTAACCCAATGCTATGTGATCTCACATACCTTGTAGGGATCACCCCGATGATATCCACAAGCCAAACTCGATGATCTTGATGAATCTTGAACGTTCTTCTCCTTTCTCCTCTTTTCTCCTCTTCTTTTCTCTTCTCTCAAAACCTTAACTCTTTTTCCAAAAGCGTAAAATGAATAAGTTCAGTTTACTCCCCTAAGTAATTACCAAAACGAATTAAACTAAAAGGGTAAGGAAAAGACCAAACTACCCTTCAAAAATCTGGATCTGGACTTTCCTTAATCCAACAACCCAACTTCCAAAGGGCATAACTTACTCATACGAATTTGAAATTGCGCAAAGTCGGCGGCATTAGAAAGATCATTGCAAGAGATTTCCAACCATATCTGGAAGTACACCTAACTCATCCTGATCTAGGAGTTATGGCCATTTGAAGTTGACCAAAAACTCATTTTTTCCTAACTTAACAAAATTTCCAGATTTTTATTCTTTCGGAAAATCTTGCCATTTACCGATTGAATTGGAACACAAAGCATTATGGGCATTGAAAGCTCTAAATCTGGACTAGGCAAAGACTTCGAAAGAGAGAATAGATCAGCTAAATGAGTTGGACGAATTCAGGTTCATGGCTTATGAAAGTTCAACTCTTTACAAGGAAATGATGAAGAAGTGGCATGATTCTAGAATCCTTAAGAGGGAGTTCCGAGTAGGAGATTGGGTGTTACTATATAATTATTAACTCAGACTCTTTCTGGGAAAGCTCAAATCCAAATGGTCAGGTCCATTTAGAGTAACACGGGTGTTCACAAATGGTGCCATTGAAGTTGAAGGTAAAGAGGGACATGCATTCAAAGTGAATGGGCAATGCTTGAAGTTGTACTTTGGCGAATGCCAAGAGATTTCTCTAATTGAGGTGGTGTATTTGGAAGATGCTTGAAAGCACTTCCACGAAGTTAAATAAGGCGCTTCTTGGGAGGCAACCCAAGTTTTAGTATTTCAAATGACGTGTGTTAATTGTGCAGGTGCAAGCAATTGTGCGAGGTGAAGACAACATTGGCGGATCGCCAAATTTGTTCGGTGAGCTCGACATAGTTCGCCTTCTGGACTTTGAAAATGGGGCTGAGATACTGGAACATTAGGTGGGAAATTTGGATCACTCCGTGACTTGCCAAAGTGAATGGGAGACCCAAATTTTTGCTCCCTTCTGCCCCAGCTCTGATAACCTGACCCAATGGATCATTCGGTGAGGTTGCAAGTCCATTATGCAAAGCGCCGACCTGTTCAGCTAACTCCTTCAATTCCACCTTTTTCCCCCTTTTTGAACGTGTTGCATACTGGAAATAATGGCGACATCCAGACCATTGGGCGAATCGCCGAGCAGTTCAACGACTATTATAATTTTTTGCCAATTGGGTGCCTGGTGAAGATTTCTTGTCGCGTTGCTCTGCGTGTTTACATACTAGTAGTTTATCTTTATTTTTTATTTTTGGTATTGTCTGTTCTCTACTCACATTGGGGACAATGTTGAATTCTTTTGGTGGGTGTGTGTGTTTTGTCATTGAGTCCCTTGCTCGTTTGAAAAAGTTATTTATTTGAGTATCGGTTATGATCAATACCGATGACTTGAATAGTGCTTTTAATCAAACAAAAATGAATGTGCGGCCATGATGAGGCCAAATGAAGTTGCATAGACAATATGTGAACTTTTTGCATCTCGTTGTGACTAGCCGGTTATCGAATGGAGTCTCTTGTGATGAACATTGCACACTAGCGAAAGTGTGGAGTCTCATTTGATATTGGTTCCAATGCCTTTTGTGATGAGCTAACCGTCTCTGTTGGTTCAGTTGACTAAGTGATGCAAGCTCTTGAAATGATCTTAGGCAACAATGTTTAAAAGAGTGAAACAATTTGACAATATACCTCTTTTGTGGCAAACCCTGTGAGATGTGTGAACCTTATTTAAACCCCCTTTGAGCCTTATCCTTTTCTTGAAAGAAACTTGAGCAAATGTAACCCCTCTTTATCCATTAACCTTTAATCCTCATGAAGTGTGATTTGTTTGAATAGCCAACTTAGGCCAAAAGCCTAAGTTGGGGGTGTGGTGAAAAGAGGAGGTAAATCAAATAGTGTGAAGAAGTCCCCCTTGATAAATGGACTTGAAAAAGACGGAACCCCTCCATATAAAAAAACAGAAGAGAAAGAAAAGAAGAAAGCAAAATAAAAAGAATGAAAAAGTTGTGAAAGTTGCAAAAGAAATGGGGTGTCCGGTATTCCATGAGAAGTGAATAATGGGGTGAATTTTGAGAATGAGTGAAAATGTCGAAGAAAAGGAAGTAAAGTGATGTTCATACCACATTTCATGAGGATAGCAGCCACTAAGCCTAAATGACCATACCTTTACACTCAG
The DNA here is from genome assembly GCA_029582685.1 of Solanum piurae. Classification (NCBI taxonomy): domain Eukaryota; kingdom Viridiplantae; phylum Streptophyta; class Magnoliopsida; order Solanales; family Solanaceae; genus Solanum; species Solanum piurae. Next base: position 11,899 of record JAJOOO010030621.1, read on the forward strand.
CCCCGTTACAATCCTTGAAAAAACCTTTTTGATCTTGACTGAGCAGAAGCGAATGTTGATTGGAAAATAAGGGCAAACCTATGGGTGAAGTCATGCATGTGTTCATTTTTGTGAGTGTGAGAGTTGTATGTGATTCCGGAACTATAAATTTTTGAAAAATTGTGTGTGAATATGGAATCATCTTTGTTGTGAGGGTATTTGAGTTCCTTTGTTGAGCTTGAACTTGCATTTGTAGCAAGTATTGTGAACTTGGGAATCATTGATAATAGTGAGTCACAACTTGAATCTTTGAGTGCACAATTGATCCTTTCATGAGTAAGTTGAGTCTTTTTGTGTGCATTCATGATTGAGTCTTTTGTAGCACTGTTTGAGACATCCTTCTTGAACTGCTGAACTTGAGTTTTACTTGAGGACAAGCAACAGTTTAAGTTGGGAGTTTTGATGAGTCCGAGATTTGGACTCATTTAGGGCTTTGTTTGTATAGAATTAGTGTCCTCAAATGCTCAATTTGTGCCGATAACTAATGTAAAACCCTTGATTTTCAGATATATGGATTGAGGAACAAAGATAGGACAGAAATGGGCAACAAGGACAACACAAGATGAAAAAGAGAAGAGGAAAAACAAGCCTAATGATCACGGAGATCACTCGGCGAATCGCCAAGTTTCTCCTCTATCACCTAAATTTACAGAACTCTGAGACTGGATTAGGAGTAACTTCGGCGAGCAGCAGTTCCATTTGGAGTGACGCCAATCACATCGGTGAAGGACGACCATATCACCGAAAGTACTGATTGAGATCCAAATAAATGTTGATGGGTGAGTTAAAAAACAAAAGGGCACATCGCGGAATGAAACGGCGATCCCATCTGGCTCACCTAAAATTACAGTGGTTGGACGAAGAATATGTGAAGAATGAAAGCGAGATGAAGGATGATCGGCGAAGCCCGACTTTCTTCACCGATTGGCTCCAAAAAACCACACATCAGACTTGTATAAATTGATTTTTGCAAGAGAGAGAAAGCATTCATAAAGTGTGAGGAACAAAAGATAGAGAGCAAAAACACTGCCATTGTTGATTTCAAGTGATTTTAGCAAGGCTTTTCATTTGGGTTTTGCAATAGAGAAGATATTATTCAATTTTGACTTACGTATTTCATTTACCCAGCTATGGAAAATGTGGAAGGTATTGAATTTCATCTTTTTACTATGATTGGCTAAAACCCTAACCTTGGGGGTTTGACAATGTGACCAATTGTTACGTTTGACTAAATGGGTGTTATCAATTAATGAGTTTGTTCGGGTTAAGGATTCAAACTTTGAAACCCCATCTCTTGAGTCAGTCCCAGTAGTAAATGAGTTCCCAGAAGTGTTTCTAGAAGATCTTCCCGGAGTTCCTCCCGAAAGGGAAATCAACTTCAGAATAGATCTCCTTCCAGATACCCAGCCTATTTTGATTCCTTCTTACAGGATGGATCCAGCTGAGCTTACAGAATTGAAAGAATAGTTGAACGACCTTCTAGATAAGGGCTTAATCAAACCTAATATCTCTCTATGAGGTACTCCAATGTTATTCATGAAAAAGAAGGAGGGTCCGTCGTCCTTCAGCAAGCATACCCTAAGTCCATGTGAAGAGACACGGTGGCCTTCATGGTCTGTGGTTCTTTACACGGACCATGGTAAGTTTTGTGGATGGACCCCCCAGAACTAGTATACCCTGGCCGGAAACCACGACCCACTTGAAGGGTCGTGGTCCCTTTGACGGTCCGTCAGTGGCTCCGTGGAAGGGCTTCGTCATCTTTTAAGTTACATTTTGGTATTTTCCCCTATGTATTGGACATTTAAACTATGTCATTTGACCCCTAAACTTGGTCGTTTTATTCAGTTTAAGCCTAATACTCTAGTCAAAACTTACCAAAACCTTTATACTCCAAAAATTCATCAAACTTAGGGCAAACATAGAAGAAAGAGGTGCAACTTTTCCCAAGAACAACCAGCAGGTTTCCTTCAAGTTCCAGCCCCAAAACCGAATGATTTCTCCGTAGATATCATCACTAGGTATGTGGAATTTCACTAATGGGTTCCTTTCATCCACTAGATTCCTAGAATTCAGTTAGATTCTTGATTCTCCATATCTTGTTTAGACCTAGGGTTTCTAAAACCTTAGATAATTATTGTGATTTAGCTGTTATAGTATCCTAAATCTAAATAGCCTATTTTCCTAGAAAGTTTGCTTAGTTCCTTGCAGGAAACTCAGAACCCTAGTTTTGTGTTGATTGTCCATATCTTGTTTAGACATAGGGTTTCTAAAACCTTAGATAATTGTTGTGATTTAGCTATTGTAGTATCCTAAATCTAAATAGCTTGTTTTCATGGAAAGTTTTCTTAGTTCCTTGCACCAAACTCAGAATCCTAGTTCATGAATTATACTTGCTAGGTCAGTACAACAGATAATCATGCTTTAGATTCGAATGTTATAATATCACTATATAAATATGCATTTTCAGATTTGCATGTCAGTATTTTGAGCTATCCAGTATTTCACTTATGTTGTGTCACATACATATTCAGTTGGGGGTAGACTTAGCACCGAGTTGGACTAGGGTTCAGCGTACCCTCAAAGTTCTAGAACTACGAGCCCCCGTAAGAGTACAAGTTCCTTATGTGGGAATCAGATTTAGTGATCACGCCAGGCATGCCTTTACACCCTTAGCAGGGTATATTGGGTCCTCTCGATGGGGCATATACATCGGACTTCACATTTAGCTCCCGTGGTTTTATATCGGTTAATAGTAGCTCCCACAGTCAAACTCTAGTGCATTTGACCATGTTTTCAGTTTATACTTCAGTATTCAGTCTCAACATGTTATGTTCATGATTAGTACTTGGTCATTGCATCCAGTTTAGCTTTTCAGTTATGTTTTTTGTATTTACATTCTTGTTCAGGTTATATCATTGCTCAGTTATACTTTGTTTCAGCTTATGGATTTTGTTCATATATTATCTATATCCTGCATGCCTAGTACATTCCAAGTACTGACGCATACTTTGCGCTACATCCTTTCATGATGTAGGTTCAGGTACTCAATATCCAGATCACGCTTACATCGACTTTTGATCTGTATTCAACCGCTTTAGTGGTGAGTCATCATACTTCGAGGACAGTAGACATGCTTTTCATATTCAGTCTTTTATTTTAGTTTTCACTTTTTTTAGAGTTAGCTAGGGGGCATGTCCCAGCAACTCTATTTAGTTAGAGGATTTTTCGGACATAGTAATAGAATCAACTTGACTTGTTCAGTTTATCTGTCAGTATATTTTCACTCTTAATATATTTTATATATTCAGATTACCTTGGCTCTTCCCACTTTCAGTTATCAATTAATTAAGTTTCCGCATTAGTTTATGTTTCTCTTTGATATTATCAATATGCGTATGGTATTCTAGAAATA
>JAJOOO010030622.1:0-12750 GCA_029582685.1 Solanum piurae
TTCCCTACCATCATTAGCTTATACATATTTCTTGGGGCATCCATGTCTTCCTTCATTTTTTTTCCTTTTTTTCTTTTTCGTTTTATGGTCATTGTTTTTTTTAAAAAAAACTAATGTTGTTGTGTTCATTCTTTTTTTTTTTGAATAACAAATTAGTTTAGTAATTTTTTCCTCCTACAAATCAAGATTGGGATTTTGGAGCAATGAAACTATGGAAAACTTGATTTGGGAGTAAGGAGTTGGAGAAGGTGGTGATTTAAATTTTAGATTTTGACTTAGTGATATTTTGAGTATTTGGATTTTGATTATTTGACAGTGTTTATTTTCATAAATAAATTAATTGGTGGTATAATTGATAGTGCTACTGCGAAATCAGTCGCGCCACAATGGGATTGATGATTGTTGCAGGCTTGCAGCGATGATGAAGGTGGCTACTTGAACTCTTGAAGAACACAAGTTGAGGTGAAAAAGAAAGAGAAAAAGAAAAAAAAGAGAAAAAGAAAAGCAAAGAAATCAAATAAAAATAATTAAAAGTTGCGTTTAACACGTGTCAAGTGACTATTAGTGCGTGATTTACAAATATTTTTGTATAAGTGGTATTGGGTGAAAAATGGGGTATACATACTATTTTGAAGTTGTTCAATGGGTAATAGGACACCCACAAAGTTAAAGTGTCTTTTTAAAAATTCGGGACAACTTTAATGGTTACTTTATGTCTTTACTCTTTTATAGGTAATGATGATAATGTTTGAGCAAATTAATCCTATCTAACAATTAATATTTGTCAGTCATGTCGGTATAACAAAAATAACTTTTAACAGGAATAAATATGTCTATTAATAAAGAGTGTTAAAATATTTATCAACATGAGTTAATTGTCATTGGATCCAATATTGCTATGGACTTTAGAGACATTTACAAAGAATGTTAATTGCCTCTAAAAATATATTTAGCGACAATTAAACTATTATCGTAAATTAATTACCGCTAATTAATATTTTTTGTGTAGTATCTGTTGTCCTGGCCAATCTCAGGCTCAGGTTAAAGGGATCCGTTCAAAATTAGCCAAAAACTTTAATCAATTAGCCAACAGAGAGGTTTTATAAAAATTAATAAGTTATTATTCGTCCAGAGACGGATATATTGTTTATAGCACATGCTTGATATGTAAATTCACTAATTTTATTCCAAAATATGTAATTGTCTTTAAAGATCTATTTAATATATAAAATTTATAATAAAGATAGTATTTTTCTAGATGTGAACATTAGATGATTAAAACTTATTGTTTTTCAATATTTGAATATGCATAATTTATTTATTTGTAAACATAATAAATATACCATTTAAAAAAATAAAATATTAGAAAAAATATTTATTTAATAAAATAAAATCATTATTTGATATAAATTAAACATTTATGTTAGCTATTGATGGTGAAGATGGCTTGTGGTGATGGTGATGATGGTAATGGTTGGTGTTTGTGGTTAGTAATGGTGATGGGGATAGTTGTGATAGTGGAGGTGGTTGGTGTTGTAGTGACTGTTGCGATGTTGGTGGTAGTTATATATGATGGTGAAGTTTGTTGATATTAGCAGTTTATGATCAGTTTGATGATTGTGGTCGAAGAATGTATGGTGGAAGATGATGCGTTGGTGATAGTTAGTGACAATACTGGTTATGATGGTATAGGTATTGGCAGTAGGGATTGATCGCAATAGTGATAGTGAAGGTGGCGTCGGCGGTGACACGATAGTGATGACAGAAGAATGCATGATGGTTAACAATGTGTTGATGATAATTGATGGTAGTGATAATTATGATGGTTAAGTTGGTTGGTAGTAAAAATTTACTACAATGGTGGCAGTAATTGTTTGTGGTGGTGAAATAACCAAAAACTAATATATTCTAAAAAGCTTTGCTTTAAGAGATAACTAGTATATTTCTCTGTGTTTTGCGTGGTTACAAGAAAAAATTAAATATATTTTTCAATAATTAATATTAATAAATACCCTAATTATAAGCAGTGTAATAAAGAGGAAAATATAAATTAAGTTATGATATTGAGATGGTATATTCAGAAAAACTGTTAATGAGATGCTCTCAAGCTGCAATTTTAACTTAAATTGCTCATAAAAAGGAGAAAAACATAAAAGTTAATATAAAAGGTTACAATTAATCGACCACTTAATTATCATAACTTCATAATAAATACAATAATATTGTAGCAATAATATTGGTTTAACAAATAATACTAAGTTTACTTATCATAAATTAGTGGCTTTCTTCATTTATAAATGTATTTATAATAAAAAAAAAATATATATATATATATAAATAAATATTTTTAAGACAATTGAGGGAGTCTGGGAGAGGAAAACACTTGAGTTATATTTCAACATAGTTAAACATGAAATTTAAAAATTAGAGAGATATTCTTGCTTTTTGTCTCCAATATTTGATGCCCATACTAACTACTAAGGCTCACCTAATATGTATTTGTATCGTGTAAAATTCATTAATATTAGAGATCTCATATCTAAGCTCTTATTCTTATACATGTATTTTTAAAAGAAGATCAAATTGATTTGTGGAAAATTTCTGAATAATCCATTCATCCCCAAACTTCTGTATTTGTACATGTATATTCACTACAAAACAACAAAATAATAAAACAAACTATACACCTGTCACTTCCTAATTTGTACAGCTATCAAGTATATGTAACCAACTACTCTTATTCCTCACAAGCTTGTCACGTGAGAGCACATTTCTAGAAGTTCTAATCTAATGATTCATAATTGATCATCTTCATTCTTGATGAGGGGTTGTGATTTAACCACGACATCTACAGACAAATGTTTCATATAGCTGGGTTTTGTCAAAGCTTTGTCTAAAATGTCTGAAACTTTTTTTCCTTTTCTTCTTTCTTCTTTCTTCTTCAATGTGTGTCGTTTCTTTAGAAGAAGAAATGGTAGATGGTGATAATGATTTCTGAGTGTAAATATCCCCCCCTCAAATTGGAGGGAAAAGAATAAATCTCCAATTTGTGTAATAAGTGCTGATGAGAAGAACCGGGCAAGGGCATTGTGAACAGATCTGCAAGCTGATGAGCAAAAGGAATGAATGAGAGAGTGATGAGGCCGAAAACGAACTATTGGCAAACAAAATGGCAGTCCAACTCCACATGTTTGGTTCGCTCGTGAAAGACGGGGTTTTTGGCTATGTGGATGGCTTTTTTGCTGTCGGAATGAACATAAACTAGCAACGGAGGAGGTGTAGAGATATCAACAAGTAATCGAGTTAGCCAGGTAATTTCAGCGGTGACACGTCTCATACACCTGTATTATTCTTCAGCTGAACATAAGGAAACTGAAGTCTTCTTTTTAGATTTCCAGGAAATAGGAGCACCATCAAGTGTGATGAAATAGCCACTAACAGATCGACGAGATTCTTTACAGGAAGCCCAATTGACATCGCAAAAAGAAAGAAGACGCATAGATGGATCTGAGGAGAGAAGAATACCTTGACATGGATCAACACTCAGGTATCTCAAAAGTCCAAGTGTTGCAGAATAATGAGATTGAGTAGGCTGCTGCATAAAATGGCTTAATTTCAACACATCGAATGATAAATCTGGTCTAGTGTGTGTCAAATAGTTAAGCTTCCCAAAAAGATGCCTATAAATAGTAGGATTAGGCAACAAAAGACTATCATCTGCAGTGAGTTTAGAATAAGGATCAAGTGGAGAAGAAACCTCGGGCCCTATATGAGGAAATTCTTGCAGTAGGTCTAAAGTGAACTTCCTCTGATTGATGATGAAACCTTGTTTTCCCCTGAAAATCTAAAGACCTAAGAAATAATAGATGTCCCCCAGATGCTTGACTTTAAACTCTTGGTTTAAAAAATCAGAAACATGGATAATTTCAGCCTTGTCATTCTTAGTAATCAAAAGATCATCCACATACACAACAATAATGAAGACAAGACCAGCAGTGACTTTGAAAAATAATGAGTAGTCATTAAGAAAACTAGAATAACCCTAAAATATCAGTGCCCCTGCCAATTTAGCATACCATTGTCTTGAAGCCTGCTTCAACCCATATAAAGATTTCTTTAAGAGACAAATTTGAATAGGTTTGACAAGGGGAAAACCTGGAGGAGGTTTCATGTACACAATTTCCTGTAAATTACCATGTAAAAAAGCATTACTGACTTCTAATTGGTGAACTGACCATCATCTTTTCACAGCAACAGTGAGAAGGCACTTAATGGTTGTCATCTTAACCACAAGTGAGAATGTCTCTGTATAATCAATTCCTAACGGTTGAATGTCCCCCCTAAAATAGCTTTTAACCTTTCAAGACTTATGTTTGAATTTATAAACCCATTTACATGGTAGGGCCTTTTAACCTGGAGGAAGTTCAACTATATCCCAAGTATAATTATAATCTAATGATTGTAGTTCTTGTTGCATAGCTGCTGTCCAGCTTGGGTGTTTAGATGCTTGAGCAAAACTATGAGGTTCAGTGATGTGATATAAGGAGATGAGAGTGTGTTGATTAGGCAAAGACAAAGAATTAAAAGATTAATGAAGCATGTTTCAGTTAGATCAGTTAAAACTATGATGTTGCATATATAGTCATGCAGATAACTTGGCACAGTAGTAACTCTTCCATATCTTCTAGGTGGAGGAGAGGGGCTCTTGGAGAGGAGGAGAGGGAGAAATGGTAGAGGATGGAGAAGAAATGGACTGAGAAAGAAGAGGAGGTAAAGAAGGGATGTTTGAGGGAGAGTGATCAGGAGATTCAGGAAAAATGGGAGGACTAGAAAGGTGGTCATCTAGGACAGAAGGAAAAAATAAGAAGATGGGTGGAGCAGTGGACCTGAACGAATTGAAGGGAAAATGTTGTTCATGAAAAGTGACATCTCTTGAGGAAAAAATTTTCCTAGTAGCAAAGTCTAGGATTTTATAACCTTTTTGACCCAAAGAATAACCTAGAAAGACACAAGGTATAGCTCTAGGAGCAAATTTGGATCTCTGATGTGCTAGTGTAGAAACATAACATAAGCAACCAAAACTTCTAAGGTTGTCATAGGAAGGAGACTGACCAAAGAGCATCTCATAAGGAGTTCTCCCTTTGAGAACTTTGGAAGATAATTTATTGATCAAATGAGTGGTTGTGAGGATGGACTCCCCCCCAATAACAAATAGGTAATTGAGATTGAAACATGAGACTCCTAGCTAGTTCAAGAAGGTGTCTATACTTTCTTTCCACAACTTCATTTTGTTGTGGTGTGGCAATACAAGAGGTCTAATGTAGAATCCCTTGAGATTTAAGGAATTGAGCTTCTTGATGACCTTTTCCTAGTTCCATGACATTATCAGATCTAATACATTTGACTTGAGCTTGAAACTGTCTATCAATCATGACAAAAAAATCCTTTAAAAGAGGAAAAGCATTGCTCTTGGAACTCATCAAAAATGTCCAAGTACCTCTACTGTAATTATCCACTATAGTCAGGAAATACCTAAAACCATTGTAAGTAGGAGACTTATAAGGCCCCCAAGTGTCAATATGCAATAGATCAAATATCTTTTCAGAATGATCTAGTTTGTTTTGCTTTAGGGCAAACATCACATACAAAATCAGAATCATGATCAAATTTGATGAAATTAAGCTTTTTCATTACTGAAAAAGGGAATATGTCCCAACCTTACATGCTAGAGGTCTACATTAGGAATTACATTGACTGAACTTTGAAAAGAAACATGATCAGACTTAGAAATGGAATTACATCCTTTTTAATAGAAACAACATTCTTGGATGAAAACTTACACCTAGGACTGACAACCTCAAACAAGTATAGACCATCCCTGACCTCACCAAAAACTTGATTGTTCTTTATTAAATGGCTTTGTAAGAGACAACAACTAGGAGTGAAAATGATGTCACAAGCATATTGAGTGCACAATCTAGTGACAGATAACAAATTGTATTTGAAAACTGGGACATGTAACACATTTTCAAGTGTTAAGTTGGGAAGAATAGGAACACATCATGTATGAGTCACAATGATCCTGAAAGAATTTGGCAATGTAATATGCAAAGGCACAGGGAGAGGAGTCAAAAAAGTGAAAAACTGTTAATCAAAACACATATTTTCTGAAGCACCTGAATCAATAATCTAGGTGCTGGAATTAAAAACTGATAAATAGGAAGCAAAATATTTAAGAACTGTACCAAATATAGCAGAAGCATTAAAACGACCTGTTGATGCACTAGTTTGTTTCATTTTAATGTCCTTTGCAAGTTGTTTCACCAATGTTGCATATTGTTCTTTGTTAAGTTGATCAAGAATGTTAGCATTAGTTGTCCCTTGATGTTGTTGCATGTTTGGTGCTTCAGTGTCTTCATTTGTGAAAGCTCCATTGGCCCTTCCCTGAAACCCTTTTGATTTATTAGAGTCAAAATTCCTAGATTTGGTGAATTTAAAATCATCAGGGAAACCAATCCTCCTAAAGCAATTATCATAAACATGCCCAGTTTTCCACAGTGCGTGCAAGACACATTTGGATCATATTTCCCCTTTCTTCTCTTGTTCCTGAAATTCCCTCTGCCACCTCTTTGAGTAGCATTGAAATTCCTCTGTTGAGTGAAATTTCCTCTTGAAACAATACTTCCTAAATTTTGATGTTGCCTCCCCTGTGAATTGACCATAAATCTCATAGCATCATTAGAACCATGAGCATAGGTTTTCCTTTGGTTCTCATCTTGTAGGAGTAGTGAATAACCATAATCAATGCTAGGTAATGGGTTCATCATCAATATGTTTTTCCTAGCTTGGACATAAACATCATTGAGACCCATGAGAAATTGAATCATTCTTTGATCCTCCAAAGATTTGACCAGTTTAGATTTACCCTCATAGGTACACATACAAGAACAACACATTATGAGATTAAGAGCATCCAATTCATCCCACAAGCGTTTCAGTCTAGTGAAATACCCTGCTACATCATAATTTCCTTGGACAGTGCCTGATAATTTCTTTTGCAAATGATACAGCTTAGCTGGTTCTACCAAATCTGTGTTCTAAGCTATCCCATAGTTTTTTTGTTGTTTTAGAGTAAATTACACTATCTATAATTTCTTTTGTTCATGATATTACCATGTCACTGTAGCAACTCCATTGTCCATATTGTGGAGTTTGTGGATCTGGTAAAGCACAAGTCCCATTGATAAATCTAAGTTTCTTCTTAGCAGACAAAGCAATGAGCATGATCTTCTCCAACCTGGAAAATCCTTTCCATCAAAGGTTGCATTCACCAGATTGAATCTGAGTTGTGGAGATAATAGGGATGATGTGCATCAATAGCCATTAATTGACTAGATTGAGTATTAACAGTGAAAGTGTTTCCTGGAGTAAGAACAATTTTAGGTCTTGTGGTTCCCATGTCTCAAAGATTGATGATTCAGAAGTTTACGTGAGGATGATGATGATGGATATTTGGATCGAGCTACTGCTCTGATACCATGAAAGAAGAGAAAATTGATTTGTGAAAAATTTCTGAATAATCTATTCATCCCCAAACTTCTGTATTTGTACATGTATATTCACTACAAAACAACAAAATAATAAAACAAACTATACACATGTCACTTCCTAATTTGTACAACTATCAAGTATATGTAACCAACTACTCGTATTCCTCACAAGCTTGTCACGTGAGAGCACATTTCTAGAAGTTCTAATCTAATGGTTCATAATTGATCATCTTCATTCTTGATGAGGGGTTGTGATTTAGCCACGACATCTACAGACAAACTTTTCATACAGCTGAATTTTGTCAAAGCTTTGTCTGAAATGTCTGAAACTATTTTTCCTTTTCTTCTTTCTTCTTCAATGTGTGTCGTTTCTTTAGAAGAAGAAATGGTAGATGGTGATAATGATTTATGAGTGTCAATAATTTTTAAAAGAGTATTGCAAGAAGAAAGAATTAAATTGTAATAGTGAAATATTATTGTGGAGGTTATATTTTTGTAATAAAAAATTAAAATACATAAAGTAAAATGAGATGTATATTTTATTAAAATATAGATATCATATAGTGACTTGACATAATGTTTATCTACTTCCATCTTATAGATATTATTAAATTAAATAGTGACAAAGAATTAAATTTTCGAAAAAAATACATACATATAGCTTCGAAAATGTAGAAAAGATATCAAGACTTGGATAAGTTTTTTTCTTCAAAGTAGATAGATATGTTGGGGTATCTGTAAACTTAGTAAAACCAAGAGCCTGAAATAGTAGGATATATTGTTTAGAAGTAACTAAAATAGAAGGTGTCATAAACACATACTACATAATAAAATAATATTATAATATATGTTCCTTAGCTGCTTCTTTTTATTTTAATTAATTAATATTCCTTTATCCACAACAGCATTCATCACTATACATCATTGTTTTGTTGGTACATATACTTGTGGTTGGCCCAATTGTCAAAATTCTACTAAGCTTTCTCCTCTTTGTTCTTTCTTTTACAGGCAAAATTAAAGCTACTTCTGTTCTAAGTGCCCGCCAGACAGATCAATTAAGAATCTCAACCATATCCCATTGAGGGGCCAATATTACAACTTAAAAGTATCACACAACTCATGTAAATGTTCTTTCTACGTTCAGGATTGGACATCTGAATTGTACGCAATAATAATAATATGATACGGGACTTTGATATTATCCAAACCAAAAATCCGTAGATAACCACATGCAGTACATTCTCAATTAATTGAAGAAACTTAACAGAGTTTAGACCAAAGTGGACTCCAAATCACACACAAATGACTAGTGATCCTTAAACTAATTAATACTACTAGTAGATTTTGCATACTTAGTCAAAATCTACTTAATAAGACTTCAACACTTACTAATTATGCTACCTCAAAAATGACAATTAATTTGCGATCATAACTTAATTGCCACCATATTTATAGAACGGTTGAAATCTCAGATTGTATGCTTAACATTATAACAATAATAGTTTTTTTAATGGTACTATATATTGGTGTATATGCATTTTATTATTAAAAATAAAATATTAAGTGCATAAGTTAGTGGGTATAAATTGTGGTAGAAGATGACTATTAGTTCTTGTAACTTATATGATCATTAATTCTTGAAACTCTCATGGTCATTAGTTTCTTGTAACTTATGTAACATCTATCACATTTATCTTCTACTCATTGATTGTATGGAAGACTTCTTCACCTATAAATAGTGGTGTTTCTTCCTTTGTGAAGTGAAGTAAGAAAAATATTGTAATGGGTAGTAGTGAAAGAGAGTTGAGACAAAGAAAATATTCTAAGTTTTCAACTATATATATATATATATATATATAGTCGCTAAAAATAGTTTTTTGTTATAATGTTAAGCATACAATCTGAGATTTCAACCGTACTAATTAAGCATACAATCATTCAAATAATTAAACCAATCAATCATACAAATCTAAGTAACAAGCAAAAAGCAAAGATGATGGCTATGCCCCTCTACTTAAAGTAAAAGAAGTTCAACACGTGCATTGTTTCCTCAATTTAACACATCATATATCATCAGTACATTTTTGTATTTTGGAGGAAGTAGACAAATCACTAAACAATTTATAGTGATAAATAATTAGATGCTTTTTTTTTCTTCTTTTAAGTTGATCAGAAATGCATTTAGTATAATGCAAAAAGGATCAAATCAAATAATTCACAAGAATTTAAAGAGTATCATTAGTAGATCAGCACAAATCTTTAAATCTTTTGGTCGTTTATCGTCCATTAAAGAACGTCAACTTTAATCAAACATAAATTAACCACCGACAAAGCCATCCATCGACTGTTAATTTTGGAATAAAATCAAGATTATATGGGCAAGAAAATCACAATTTTTTTTTATGGTTATGGTGTCTAGGTCAGCTTTCGCACACCTCGACTAATTCCATGGGATACCTGTCACCTCTAACCAGCATAAGGTACCAGGTAACTCTATTCATCAAGGCTAGGAAAAATGAAAAGAATCACCTAGTGTTTTTTATCTCCACTGAATTTTGAACGTGAGACTTCAGGGTTCTCAACCATTTCATTGACCACTAGGTCACACCCTTGGATGCCACACATCAAAGTTGCCTAGACCAAGTACGTAGTTGAATACAATCGCCAAAAAGCATGTGACAACTTAACTAACCCATAAAATTCTATCCACATGGCAGTTGATCCATTAATATCGAAGTGTGTTATGATAAAGAGTTGGTGATAGTTCAAGTAGAAAATACAAACACATCATAGTGCAGATAGAAAACTCACAAAAAAAATGATATTTCAAGTATGTTTTTTATCATTACTTTTTTTAAAAAAAATAAAAAATTGTACCTTAGTTGATATGGGCAAATTAAAATATAGGGAAAAGGGACAAATATACTCCCGAACTATCGTAAATGGTATGCAAATACCCTCCGTCATATTTTTGGGACATTGGTGCCCCGCCGTCCAAAAACTAGAGCATATATATCCTTTATACTAACGGACATACACGTGTCATAATCTTATCCATTGATCCGATATTTATCGATGGATAAGATTGCGCCACGTGTCCCTATTTAGTCTTCCGTTAGAGTGAAGGGCATATATGCTCTAGTTTTTGGACGGTAGGGGCACCAATGTCTCAAAAGTATGACGGAGGATATTTGCATACCATTTACGATAGTTCAGGGGTATATTCGTCCTTTTCCCTAAAATATATCTAGTTCCATTATCATGCATGATTCTGAGAGCAACATACAAAACTTATAGTAAAGGAAGGGGAGGTACAAAGTTCCATCAAAGGAGGCAAGTAACATGATGGTGGAATGGTCACAATGTCATCAAGACAAAATGGTAGGGCAAATTAATTAGTTTTCTACAAGAACAAAATCCCATGAAATTGACAGACTCTGCAAGGTTGGATCTACAAGAACAAATTAATTAATGTTACAACTATACCTCTCATATATATATATATATGTATATCTTCAAACTCATCAACTAATTATATTATGTATTTGCAGACAAATACAATTTCCTCTCTTTACACTAAAAGATTGCTTGCTTTTTTATCTACCCTTGTATATGTTCCACATTATAATTCATTGGTGGGTCTGCTGAGGGATGTTGATTTTATTAAAATGGGGAGCAAAGACAATCTTATCTTATTTTATAGTCTTGGATATTTTTTTGGGATTACTAGGGTTGAGTTGGCTACATGGGCAATGGTTCCAAAAGTTTGTCCTCTTTAATTTGCTGGCGAATCATTCGAACTCATATAAGGGATTCAAAAAATATTATTTAGATGTTTGACTAAATGAACTAATAAAAATCCGGATAGAGGAAATGACTTATTTCAAGATTAGATGGTTCACCTTTTTGTCCTCTTGTTAAGGCCAGTGCGAACATATCAAATACAAGGGAAACATCCCACATTACTAGCTAGAATGTCATCTAAAGATTAAATTTGTAACGTAAAATAATTTTTGAACCCCTTGGCTATGACAAACACTAGAATATTTTCTTTTATATCAAAGGAGATTCAACCGTTGTTATATATTATACAAAATAAAAAAGAATATTTTTACCTTATTTGCACAAAATATACTTTTCGTCGAAGATGATTCAAATGAATCCCCTTGCTTCCATCCCAGATCAGACCCAATTTGTTCGCAATCCTTAATTCAACTTCTCAACAACCTAATTTGCCGGTATATTAAACACTTTGAGGAGTACCAAAAATATTAAGAGGAACTTTCAATGACTATAGTTTAGGCTTAATTAGAGATTTATAGCTATAGTTTGTTTGATTACGATTGGTAGATATATGTTAGAAGGAGGAGAGAAGTGAGCAAGCTACGACTGAAAGAGGGAGGAAAGAGGCAAGCGATAGAAGGGTCAAAGAGAAGCGAGAGGCGACAAATATACAGTTGTATTTGTATTTGTATATCCGATGGCTAATTGTGTGTCTATATATATATATATGCATTAACTCACAATTGTATAATTGTATATGATCATACAAATAGCCTATGATCGATAATTGTATATCATTGATACAAATCATTTGTATCAAGTGTATTAATGAATACAATTTGTATCAACGAATATAATTATATCAAGTTTAAGTGTATTAACAATATATAATCTATATCAAAGAATATAATTGTGTATTTGTATTTGTTGTCGTGTGTGTTTGCATTTATTTGCTACCATTTGTTACCTTGAAAAGGTTACCATTTGTTACCTTGAAAAGGTTACCATTTGTATCATTGAAATATATCATTTGTATTTTGAATCGATTTGTATCATTGAAAATATCTCATTCGTATTTTGCACCACTAAAAAGTATATGTACAATTGACAGTTATCATTTGTATTAGGGGTGTACAAAATCAAACCGAAAACTGAATCAAACCGCAAACTGAATCAAACCAGGAAAAGAAACCCGACTAGTGGTTGGTTTGACTTGGTTTGGTGTTGGAAAAAAAACCTGACTATTTTTGGGTTGGTTTGGTTATAACTAAAAAAAAACAACCCGACATTATATATATAATTTTAAAATTTTATTTTATACATAAAAATATTTACTTTGATATAATTTTTAAATATTTCTTATACTTTTTCATAGTTTTTATCTTTTAATATATTATTTCAAGTTTGAAACTTAGAA
>JAJOOO010030623.1:0-13008 GCA_029582685.1 Solanum piurae
AATTAGACTCTTTAGTTATCATTAGCATGGTCAATACCGACTCTAATGTTACATGGAAAGTAGATCATATCATCAGAGACATCAATTAACTGAAGATTTAAGAAAACTACACCTTTGGGAGGTGAACAACATTGTTGATGGTCTTGCCAACTTGGGAGAAAACACAAGGCAGAATACAATCTTCACACATGATGTGAATCTGCCTTTGAGAATTAAAAACTGGTTGAAGAATGATATTCTCAAATACTGTTTCTTAAAAAAAGTCACTGAAAGCATTAAGCCTAGTATGATTCATTGGGCAGAAAGTTGCATCCAAAACATAGTACTATAAACCAAAGTTACTGAAGATACAGTAGCACATTTCTATCAATATACTAGTTTGAATCTATTTCAACTTCGAACTCCTCATCATCATCCTCTTCAGTTTCACCTTCATCTTCTATAGTTTCTTCTTCTAATTCATGGTGCTCTAACAACAAATCCTCACTAATTGGCTCAGCCATTTCAATTGTCTCCCCATTTGGATCATTCAGAGGTATATCTTCATCAACAATAATATTCATATCTATCTCATGGACTTCAACTTCTTCAACTTGGAATGGAAGATTTGATTCAGCTATTGTGATCCCTTCATCATCAGGTGATTCAATAACATCTCAAGGTTTGAATTTTAATACAGCTAACCAATCATCCTTGTCCCTCTTTGTGCTAGGATAAGGCATATAACACACTTGAGTTGCTTGCATTGCAAGAATAAAAGGTTCATATTTTTTAAATCGACGACAATGATTATAATCGACCAATTTATACTGATTGTGCTCCTTAACACCAACATTCAATGTTGGATCAAACCATTCACACTTGAATAATATAGCTTGCTTTAAAGGTGCTCTATGATATTCCAATTGTATAATTTCTTGTATCCTACCATAGTAATCACCAGCATTTGGATCTAAGATACAAACTCCACTGTTTGTTGTTGATCTTACACTACCGCGATGTATTGTATGAAACTTGTATCCATTCACAAAACACATTGGATAAGCACATGCACTTATTAATGGTCCATGAGCAAGACTACTCAAGTATTCATTTTCAATATCGTTGGATCGAACCTAGTTAAAAATACTATAAAATTTAGTCTATATTCACAAGCTAATTTAAAAACATCACTTTTTTAAAGAATAATCATTTTTTGAGGCTTACATATTCCTTGAACCATATAGAAAAATATGATTCAAGACTCTCATCTATTTGATCTTGAGGTAGATTCGGAAACTCTTCTTGCAAACGTTGTACGTACATGCTTCATTGCAACAAAATAAGTTATATAGAAAGTCAAAATGTATAGTGAATTTTTTTTATTTTAAACATGTATAATCTTAAAATGTTACCTCACAAATGGCTCAACCTCTTGACAGTTTAGTAGAATATAAGTTTGGGCGGCCTTAATTTCTTCAAGGGATAAATCTCTTTTTTTTCCTTCGCCCGATAGTCTGCTTGGATGGGTGAATATTGATAAATTTCCTTCAACATCTTTCATAGCACCACCATCATCATTACGGGTCACATTATGATGACGACATAACATGAGGTTCAAAGTAATGAGAAAACAATTGTGTTGACTCTGCCATCAAGTATGCTTCACAAATGGAACCTTCAACACTAGCTTTGTTCCCAATCATATTTTTAAGAGTTCGGAGGTACCTATATAGGTAAACAATTAAATTATAATGTCATGTCTAGCATACTTTTCACCATAGGAGCATAAATAATTTACATTTACCTCTCAAAAGGATACATCCATCTATATTGTACAGGTCCAGCAATTTGTGCTTTATGTGGAAGGTGCACTGGTAAATGTGCCATTGAGTTAAAGAATCCAGGAGGAAATATGTGTTCCAACTTACATAAAATTTGTGGAATGTGTACCTCTAATCTTTCCAAGCCCACCACTCGAAGAGTAGTTGAAGTAAGATCTTTAAAAAATAAACTCAACTATGTAAGTGCCTGCCACATATTACTAGGAAGTAACTCACGAAAGGCAATTGGCAATAGTCGTTGCATGAACACATGACAATCATGACTTTTCATCCCAAATAACTTAAATTTCTCTGCGTCAAGGTATCGACTAATATTCGAAACATAACCATCTGGAAACTTCACACCTTCCAACCAATCAAACAAGGCCTTTGTTTATCCTTATTTATTGTATCTGCAGCTTTAGGATAACTTCCATCAGGGTTCCTTGCCAAATGTGGCCGATTGCAATATTTTACAACATCTAGACGTGCTTTTGGATTGTATTTGGTTTTGCCATCAACCTCAATAACAGTGTTAAATACATTATCAAAGACATTCTTCTCAATATGCATGACGTCAAGATTATGTCGTGTCATATTAGAACTCCAATAAGGCAAATCCCAAAAGATGCTTCATTTTTTCCATCCACAAGACTTACAAATTCTTTTATTAACTTTTTCTGCATCTAACTCAATTACTTTCCTTATCCCCAACTCACATATTTGATTCAGAATTTCTTGTCCTGATCTTAAAGGTGGTGGAAATCTTGTTACAATATGACCTTTAAGAAAGTTCTTACGATCTTTTCTAAATGAATGATTTTGGTCAAGAAACATTCTATGATTGTCAAACCAAGTTATTTTCACACCATATTGTAATCTAAAGGATTGTGTTTCCTCCATACAATAAGGAAAAGCTAAGTTTCCACTGGTACTCCATCCTGATAACATAGAATATGCCGGAAAGTCATTGATAGTCCACATCAAAGCTGCCCGTAATTGAAAATTTTGCTTTTTTGAGATGTCAAATGCTTCTACACCTGTCTCCCACAATAAAGTCAATTCTTTTATTAGAGGTTGTAGATAAACATCAATTTTTTGTTTAGGATTGTGTGGCCCTAGAACAATGACAGTTAAAAACATGTAAGCCTCCTTCATATACACATCCCCGGGGGGAAATTATATGGAGTGACAATCACTGGCCATGAAGAGTATTTTCTTCCAGATTGAGCAAATGGTTGAAACCCATCAGTACATAACCCCAACCTCACATTCCTTGGGTCAGAAGCAAAAAAATGATGAGTTTCATTGAAGTGCTTCCAAGCCTCAGAGTCTGATGGATGTCGCATTACCCTCTCTTCTTGTGTATGCTCTTGATGACATCTCATGTCGGCAGTTGTGGCATGAGATGCATATAATCTCCGCAATCTAGGAATAAGAGGAAAATAATACATTTTTTTGTAAGGGACAAATTTTCTCTTACGAGAACCAACACGACGTTTAAACCTCTCATAGCCACAAAACTTACAAGATGTTAGGTCATTATCATCTTCCCAATACAACATACATCTTGAGTTATAACAATCAATCTTTTCAACAGGCAAACCTAAGCTACGCACTAGCTTCTTGGTTTGATAATAACTATCGAGAACTTGGTTATCTTCAGGTAATGCCTCCTTCAATAGTTGCATCACTTGATTATAACCCCTTTGTGACAAAGTGTTCTCCATTTTAATATTTAGCATCCTAGAAACTAGCGTAAGTTGAGAGATGGAAAAACCAAGATACAATTCTGCATCAGCGGCTTGAAGTAAATCATAAAACCTTTGTGACTCATGATTAGGTTCCTCCCCCATTAAAGGATTAGGATCTTCCTCCATTGGAGGTTTACAATGATGAGATGACTCAGGTTCGTCATTACTATAAGATTGCCAGCTCGAACCCTGACCAAAGTTTGATCCAACTGCATCCAAAACCATTTGGCGATATGGATTATCATATCCCAATCCAGATTGTGTATCATTCAGTAAATCAATAGACATTTCACCGATCACTTCTTTTTCTCCTTGATATTTCCAAACAAAATAGCTCTCAACAAATCCTAAACGAAAAAGGTGTAGTTTAACAGTTTCAACATTCATGTATTTAATGTTGTGACATTTTTTATATGGACATCTAACTTCCTCACCACTCATGCGATTCAGATGAGAACATGCAAACTTGAGAAAGTCATTCACACCGGCTATAAAACTAGAATTAAGATCCCCTCGACCATCTAATCTCTTGTACATCCAACTACGCATTAGATGTTCCATACTCCTACTTAATGTTAAAAAATACAAAATAATTAGAGTTATTCAAAAAATTAGAACTAAAGAAATTACATAGAAGTACTAAAGTAGAAGTCTTTAATTGAAATGTATATAAAGAACAAAAACCATATCATTTTATTATATGTGGATCAAAAAGCTTTCCAGCAAACAAATTCAAGTATTTTCTACTTGTGCTTTTATTTTAACAAATTCAGAAAACATCTAAGTTCCCAGTTTTTACAGCATCATAAAACAGCAAACCACCAGAAACTTAAAGAAAATCCACATAGAACAAGTTGTTGTTTACTTACCACAAAAACAAGCAAACAAAACTAGTGGTGTAATGTTAGAATGAAAAGAAGTACTACATCCTTTTATTATATGTGGATCAAGAAGCTTTCTAGCGAACAAATTCAAGTATTTTCTGCTTGTGCTTTTATTTTAACAAATTCAGAAAACCTCTAAGTTCCCAGTTTTTACAGCTTCATAAAACAGCAAACCACCAGAAACTTAAAGAAAATCCACATAGAACAAGTTGTTGTTTACTTGCCACAAAATCAAGTAAACAGAACTAGTGGTGTAATGTTAGAATGAAAAGAAGTACTCCATCCTTTTATTATATGTGGATCAAGAAGCTTTACAGCGAGCAAATTCATGTATTTTCTGCTTGTGCTTTTATTTAACAAATTCAGAAAACCTCTAAGCTCCCAGATTTTACAGCATCACAAAACAGCAAACCACCATAAACTTAAAGAAAAATCACATAAAACACGTTGTTGATTACTTACCACAAAAACAAGTATACAGAACTAGTGGTGTAATGTTAGAATGAAAAGAAGTACTACATTTTTATCTAATATTGTGTCTGATTTACCAGAAAACAACAGAGAACAGGGGAAGGCTGAAAGTCTAGCTTATGTAGGTTTCACTAAGTTTCAAATATCAAATGGTTAAACAAAAATAAACAAAACAATATAATAGAATGATCTCTGTGCATTTTGATTTTAGAATCTATCATGTTTAATGTACATCAACTCATATACAATTTAATTACCACTCAATCTTGTATTAGTTAAGTTGGTAGTACATAGAGATATAGGGACATAAACAAAGAAAGAAAAATAGAAAGACTTTACCTAAATAGATCTTCAAAGACTTAATCTTGAATTTTCCTGAGATGTAAGAAAAAACCTGCAAAAAATATAGTACTTAAGCACTGAAATAGTAGAAAAAAGTATCTTTCGATTTTCACAAGTAACTTTAAATTTTGGAAACAAAGTAAACTAAAGTCAAAAACCTCAAACTATACATGTAATGCAACAAAAGAACATCAACTTTCAAGTATAAAGAAATTATATTTACGATTTGACAATCTTAGAAAGATAACAAAGTCGAGTAGATGCAGATCCAGAATAAGGGCAAAGCTTTCTATTTTTAAGCTAATGCTCCTATATGCCCTAAGTTTAACCCAAATGCAAAAGTTGCTAAATATGAGATCATTACCAGCGTGCTACACACAAGGTTACATGTTCATCAATAAAATTGCATATACAACTTCTCAACCTACTAGTTTATTCAAATTCTCAAAGTTATTAACGCAAAATGTTTATTCAAGACTGAACCAGTATGTCTATAGTCTAACATACCAGATAAGTGCACCAAACTCCAATATAATTGACAACAACATCAGTATTTTTTTCCGCACTTGATGCAAGCAAAATGTAGATGAGACACGGAATGGGAAAGTTCATCGAAACCCAAAATGAGGAAACTAAAAAATGTGACTGATACATTAACGCACATATAGACCATTTATTCAATCACACCATCAATCCCAAAGAAATTTCTCCATAACATCAAAAGGGAAAAGCTTTAAGATCTAAAATTATCAAATAACGGAGCATAAAAAATCCCCAATTATGATACAACAGAAAATATATTGTTACCCTGACTAAAACAGAAAGAGCTTTTTTACCCACAACAAGAAAAAAAATAGATCCTTCAACAAGATAAATATAAATGCAAATATTAGGGTAGATAATAGGCATTTTATTATTACCCTAACTAAAAAAATCAGAAAAAGAAGATGAAGAGTACTGTAGATGAACCAGAGATGAAATAACTATAAAATTTTAGACATTAATAGAAACTATTGTTACCTTTTGATGAACCAACAACAATGTAACAAGATTTCCACAGAGCAACGAGTAGCAACGATCAGTAAAGAGGAAGATGAGCTCGATATTTCTTCCCACAGAGCAACACACAATGAAGTTTGCAAGGTTTTCTTCCCACAGAAGGCGCTGCTATGTATGTGTAGCAATGAGCAGCAAAGAGGAAGAGAGTGAGTGATTCAATTTGTGTGAAAGGGATTTGGGCCCTAGGATTTTTTTGTGTAGCAATGAGCAGCAAAGAGGAAGAGAGTGGGTAATTTAATTTGTGTGAAAGGGATTTGTGCCGTAGGAATTTTTTATTATAAGATAGGACGCTTTTTGCAAAGTTTTTTTAATTTTGTCACTATATATCACTCTTTAGTTTAAAAATAAAGTAGCCACCATAAAAAAATTATAGCAAAAAACTCAATAACATTACCGACAAAAAATCCGTCGTTGATTGCATCGCTAACATTTAAATGTAGCGATGAAAATAAGTTTATCGCGAATTCCGTAGGCAATTATCTAATTTAGTAGGAAAAATAGAGGCGCCAAATTTTAGCGCCTAAATTTAGCGACGGGTTTAAGTTTTTGTCACTATTATGTCGCTAATTTAGGTCCCAATATATTATCCGATAATTTAGCTACCAATTTATATTTCCATAGCTAATCCGTCGTTATTTAGCGACGGAATATTGTTTGTCACTATAATCCATCGCTAATGTTGTTTTTTTTGTAGTTCCACCGAAAAGGGTTGTCCCACTTGCCAAGGTAAGGATCATGAACTTCTAGCTTATGTGGATCCACAAGCTAATGTCTATCTAGACAATCCTATGTTGGCACATAGTTTATGGGACAGGGGTAATCGTCACTTGTCCACTCGGTACTAAGCTTAACTTCTATGTAATAGTTCTTAATCATATTCTTCTTATATTTTAAAGGAACAGGGGTAATCGCCTCTTGTCCTTGCATCATGTGACATAGGTAGTCACCTCTTGTCTTTCAATAGAGAGCATGGGTAATCGCCTCATGCCTCAACATTAGAATAGCTCCTTAACATTGGTTCATTTTAGGTGAGAAAGCTTTTCAACCTTAAGAACCCTTCTTATTTAAGATTATCCTTCCATAATCATTCTTTCATGTGTATGTGGAAAATCCTTTCAACAACATCATTGATACTTCACTCTCAAAGCATCCTGAAAACAATTACATCAAGTATATGAGAACATGCATAATTACATAATTCACCTTTCATAGTTCAAAACCCACTTTCAATCATCAATATCTAGGAAACATGGCTTAGACATGGACTCATAGGGAATCATCTTAAAATCATGAAATTATATCAATTCATGCATAAAAGTTCATAAATCAATTTAGTAGATCAACATTTAAAGGAACCCATGACATGGAAGAAAACCTAACTCAATTGGGGAATTCTAAATTTGTAAATTGGAGAATTTGAGAACACCATGGAGGAAAGGGATCCATTGATGAAAACTATCATACCTCAATGCCGAAAGCTTGACTTCAATGGTGGAATTTGAAACTTGACTTGCAAATCCTAGCTTTCTTCTTCAACTTCTAGAGAGAGAAATATTTTAGAGGAAGACATGTTCTTCTTTTAGGAATTTGAGAGAATTATTTCAATAGGGGAAATTTGGGGGTGAAAGTACTTATATAGGGATTAGGTGAAGGGTAAAACGGCATAGTATTAGGCTAGATATTAGGAAAAGACCCAAAAGCCCCTAAGAAAATAATTGCACACCATCGATGTTGGGGACCTACGGTTTGTGGTTCCACCAATGGACTGTCCTGGTCATCCGTCGATGGGTTTAGAGACCTTGATCTTTGGACCTCGACTGATGGGATCCACCCATAGGCCGTGGTCCCAATAATAGATCGTAGGTCTCAACTTTTGACCCTGAAATTTCTCTTATGCCTAGAACACATCTACGAGACCTATTTACGACTCATACATTGAACGACAGACCATCTTGGTGAACCGTTAAAAAGTACTGAAACTTGACATTTTAAGAAAATTTTACTTGCCAATCATAAGCCTACCTATGGTCCGTGTGACAGACGACGGGCTATTGGTGGCGTCCTCCAGTTCTGGCACCAGATTTTGTGAAGGACTAAAATTTTCTCTTTTCTGAATCCGAGGTGTTACAAATCCAATAGTTAATGTCTATCTAAGACAATCATCGTCTAACTAAGACAGCATCATATGGTGGCACATAGGCATGGGATAAGGAGATTGCTACTAGAAACCTAGCCTCCTGTTATGGGAGAGCTTCCATCTCAATATCCTCTCGGTGCTAAGCATAAAACGCATGGAATAGTCATAAATCTTAAGTTGTCTTATCATTCATGGAAGGCACATCAAGTAGCCAATTCAAGCTAGCTTTCATTAGATTAGCTCCTAAAACTTTATTCAAATTTTAGTTGAGAAAACCTTTCAACTCTAAGAATCATTATGTGAGAAAACCCTTTCACATTCATGTATTGAGTAATATGTGAGAAATGATTTCACAACAACAACATTTATGTTTTACTTCATAGAAACTGAAATCATTTTCATCAACTTCATAAAGAACATGCATATCTTCATGAACTCATCTTTCATAGTTCAAATTTCACATTATATCATCATAATTTAATGACATGGGTTATGCATGGGTTCATGGGGATTCATCTTAGAAACATGGAATTATCTCAATTCATGCATAATAGTTCATAAAACAATCAATTGGATCAACATTGAAAGGAACCCATGATAAGAAAACCCTAAATTCAAATGGAGATTTCTAACTTGTAAATTGGATAATTTAGGAACCCTATGGAGGAAAGAAATCCATAGGTGAAAACTATCATACCTTGGAGTTTAAATCCCTTAAGCAATTGGTGAATTGGAGACTTGATCTTGAAACCCTAACTTGACTTCTATTTCTTCCTTAGAGAGAGAAATATTTGAGAGGACGACTTGATCTTCTTTTAGAAATATGAGAGAATGAATTGAATTAGGAGATTTTGGGGGTAAAAATCATTATATAGGGTTTTAGGTAGAAGGTAAAACGATGTAGTATTGAGTAAAAATAATAAGGAAAAGACTCAAAAACCCCTAATTTAAAAGCTGACAAGGTGACTTCAAGGAGACCTCCACAGGACGTCTACAGCACCACATCCCGTCAAGTTGGTCGTGAAGATTCTCTACCATATAGGGCTTCACTATTTCAGGTATTACATTTTACTCCAAGCTTGGAATTAGGCAAACTCGGTGGTGTTGGAAAGAGGACTCAGAGATTTTTAATTCGATTAGTCATGGGCCACCTAATTATTTTTGTGCTAAACTATATGATTGTTTGAAGTTGACCATAAACTCTAAGTCTGATAAACCCCCTTCACGGACGACTTCACAGGTTATTTAGACGTCTATGGACATTCATAGTGACTTAGGGTTAGACTTTACTGACTAGGTGACTTGGACGACCCGTTTGACGGTTCGTCATCATCACCACGAGTCGTAAAGGGGTCCGTGAGAGTGAACCTGTCTGGGGAAGGTTTTGGAAACTTACCACAAGCACCCAACTGGACCGTGGTCCCCTACACGGCCCATCTAGGGCTCCGTGGAGGGTTTAATGGTCCACTTTTGGGTTCTTGACATGTATGTTTGTCCCCTTTCTAGCCTTTCTCTAATCCGAGGTGTTACAATATCTCCCCCTTGGGAACATTCGTCCTCGAATGAGATTCAAAACATCATAAGGAAGATAGGAACTAAACCTAGCAGCCCAAAATGAATGCAATCACATAAATGCACATATCCGAGGAGGAAACTTCAACTCCAAGCTCAAGCATGTTAAAAACATCATTTCATAAGGTCTACATGCAACTCATACTCAAATGCACATAAACACGAAGAAATCAATCAAGCTAACTCATTTTCTCAAAATCAAGTTTTTCATGAACATGCATAAAAAAGGTATCATGGGAATATCTAAGACACAGACACCCAAAGAAAAAACCATGAGAAACTAGATACCTCGAGCTAGGGTTGGAACAGAAGGAAAGAGATGAGGATAGGGGATATAATATCGGCCTCGGCTTCCCAAGTTGCACCCTAAACTAACTGATTCCTCCAAAGAACCTTCACTTTAAGCATTTTCTTTATATCTCAACTTTCAAACTTGTTGGACCAAGATCTCAACCGGATCTTTTTCGTAAGAAATGCTATCATTTATGCCAAGACTCTCCAATGGTACTATAGATGTCGGTTTACCAATACATTTCTTTAACAAAGAGATATGGAAAACTGGGTGCACCGATGCCAAATCATTAGGCAATTCAAGTTCATAAGCAACCTTACCAACAATCCTCAAAATCTTATACGGGCCCACGTAAAGGAGACTAAGCTTCCCTTTCTTTCAAAGCTTCATTATGCCCTTCATGGGTGAAATTTCAAAGTAGACCCAATCAGTCACATCAAACTCAATATCTCTTCTTCTAACATCAGCATAGAACTTTTGTCGACTTTGAGCCATTTTCAATATTTCTCTTATAAGCCGAACTTTCTCCATAGCCTCATGTACCAACTTGGTACCTATTAACGTAACTTCACCTACTTCAAACCATCCTATATGAGATCTCTACCTTCTACCATATAGAGCCTCTAATGGATCCATACCAATACTTGAGTGATAGCTATTATTATACGCAAATTCAATCCAAGGCAAGTGATCATCTCAATTACCCATAAAGTCAATTACACACGCTCTCATCATATCTTCCAAAGTTTGGATAATTCGCTCCACTTGCCCATCAGTTCGCGGGTGAAAGGCCGTACTAAGCTTGACATGAGTACCAAGCCCTTTTTGGAAAGATTTCCAAAACTGATAAGTGAATTGGTTACCACGATCGGAGATAACAAACAAGGGCACTCCATGAAACCTAACCATTTCCCTTAAGTACAACTTAGCATAGTCCTTCGCCGAATATGAAACTTTGACGGGAATGTAATGAGCTGATTTCTTCATACAATCTGCTACAACCCAAATTGAGTCATGTTGTCGCCGGGTGCGGGGTAAACCAACAACAAAGTCCATATTCACATCTTCCCACTTTCAAGTAGAAATACTGATATCTTGGGACAAACCTCCCAGCTTTTGATGCTCAACTTTCACTTGTTGGCAATTTGGACACTTACAGACAAATTCCACAATATCTCTCTTCATCCCATTCAACTAAAAAACCTCCCGCAAATCATGGTACATCTTGGTGGATCCTGGGTGAATGGAATCTCAAGAACTAAGGGCTTCTGATAAGATTTGTTCTCTCAAGTCATCTACATTGGTAACACACAAACGACCTTGATAACGAAGCACACTATTTACCCCTTGAGAGAAAGCCTCTACAGACTTTTTAAACATTGTTTCCTTACATTCAACCAAAGTTGGATCAAGACCTTGTTTGGGTTTCACATCCACCACAAAAGATGATTCTGAACCATTTTGGACCACAACACCACCTTTGGTGAAGTCTACCAATCGAACACCCATTCGGGCCAATCTATGAACATCTGGAACTAATTATTTCTTAATATACTCTATATGACCAACACTACCCATTGACAATCGACTAAGAGCATCCGCCGCCACATTTGCTTTATTGGGGTGATAGAGAACACTCATATCATAGTCCTTTAGTAACTCAAGCCACCTTCTTTGGAAAAGATTTTGATCCTTCTGTTTAAACACATATTGCAAACATTTGTGGTCGGTAAAGACATCTACATGAACACTATATAAGTAATGCTCCAAATTTTCAAAGCAAACACAACCGCCGCTAGTTCTAAATATTGAGTAGGATAGTTCTTTTCATGCACCTTAAGTTTCCTTGAGGCATAGGCAATGACTTTCCCATTTTTCATAAGGACACACCCTAACCCAATTCTTGAAGCATCACAATAAATAACAAACCCATTGGTTCCTTCCGGTAAAGTTAACACTTAAGCGGAAGTAAGTCTATCTTTCAATTCCTAAAAACTCTTTTCACAAGCTTTCGACCATAAGATTTTCACTTTATTTTGGGTCAATGCCATCAATAGAGAGGCAATCGACGAAAACCCTTCCATAAACCTTCTATAGTAACTAGCTAACCCAAGAAACTTCTAATATCCAAAAGGGATAGAAGTCTAGGCCAACTCTTTACCACATCCGTCTTCATAGGATCTACCTCAATACCCTTTTATGGAACAATGTGACCAAGAAAGGCCAAAGACTCTAACCAAAACTCACATTTACTAAACATTGCAAAGAGTTGTTGGTCCTTGAGGACTTGCAACACAATCCTCAAATGATTGGTATGCTCATCTTCACACCTTGAATAGATCAATATATCATCAATGAACACAATCAACATGTCAAGGTATTGTCTAAGCACTCTATTAATCAAATCCATAAAAGCAGCCAAAGCATTATTCAAGCCAAAAGACATCACCAAAAACTCACAATGACCATACCAAGTTTGAAAAGTCATCTTCGGAATTTCATCCTCTTTCACCCTCAATTAATGATAACCCGACTTGAGGTCAATCTTAAAGAAGTTGTCACGACCCGAGACTACCCCCGAGACGCGGACACGGGACCTAGGACCACAAGTGATCCCAAGCTAACCCTGCTGGCATGATCATGAGCATACTAAAGATAATAAACTGATGCGGAAGCTAAATCATAATTAAAATGA
>JAJOOO010030625.1:0-15537 GCA_029582685.1 Solanum piurae
GTGGCTCGTGAAGATGCCTTAGAGTGTTGGAGGCTAAGACCTTGTGGCTTAGCCACTGCCCAAGGACCACGGCTCGTGGAAGGGACCATGGCACGTGGAGCCTGGGAGCAGGCTGCCTAGTGAAGGGTAATTAGGAAAATTCCTTTTTAAGTTAGTTTTAAGTGAGGTCATTTTGTATGATCTTAGTACACCTATATAAGCTATTTTAACCATTCAAATTCCCTAATTAAGTCATTTAATCCCAAAACCCAAATCACAGCCCCAAGTTCATCTTTTCAAATATTTCTCTCTAGAAGAAGATTGTGAAAGGACTTTACCCACATGACCTATATTAAGAGTATATGGATTATGCATATAGCTATTTGATTACTTGAATTATGATTATATCCATGTCTAATGTAGTCATTCTAGATGTGTTGACTTGATATGAGTTTTGACCCTTGAAAGGGAAATATATGATATTATGCATGTTTTATGAAGATTATCTACATGCTTTAAGAACACTTTGAGAGTAAAGTGATTATGATTATGATCTAGTTGATATGATGTGAATGGTTTTCTCTGATGATTCTAAGGTTAGAAGACTAGTCTCACCTATTGAATCTATGAGCTATAGTAGGAGTTATGTTGGATTGAGTGTCAAGAAATTCTTCCATGATTATGAACTAAAGTCAAGACTTAATATGAACTCTATGGTAATTAATGCTTAGCACCGAGTGGATATTGCCAATGAGATGGAAACTCCTCCGTTAGTAGAGGGTGGGTTTCTAGAAGAGGTCTCATGAGATGGAAGCTCTTCCGTCAGTTGGGGGCGGGTTTCTAGTAGCAATCTCTTTGTCCCATAAACTACGTGCCCTCGTAGGTTACTTAGCTATTGGATCCACCTAAGCTAACAGTATGGTTCTACCTTAGGCAAGTAGGACAACCCTTTTTTGGTGCTGGGTAGACACCGGATTCCATGTTAAGCTCACATGGTCTATGTCGGTTAAGCCTTATTCACACTATGATAAGAATATGAATTATGAACTATGGCTACTTAAGAAGCTTTACTTGGTATGGATGAGATTAGTGGATCTTATTCATGTATTGCACAAGTATGCATTGAGGGTAGCTATGAAATGTTTCTCGTCTGATATGATGATCTATGTAACAAATATGTTTATGACTTATGCTTATGATGTATGCTCAACTTGGATTTTTTCTATAAGTTTCTTTACTTGATACGTGTGACTAAATGTGAATGTTCCCTTTTCTATGAGAAATAAAAAGCTAAGGATGAGATCAAAAAGGTAATAAATATGAAGAAGGCCCTAAAGTGACTTGCTTAGCATGGGTGGGATTATGGGGTCTTATACATGCATTGCACAGGCTTTCCTTGAGGTGGCTTATGAAGTGATTCTCTTGTGTCGTGTTGAACTAAATGCATTTATTGTGCCTATGACTATGTTGTTATATCTTATGCTTATAGCCTATGTCTTGTAATGATGTCTCTTATGTTCATGACTTATGTTGTTGTCTCTTATTATTAAGGTGTATGTCTTATGTTGACTAATGCGTCTAACATGCTTCTGTTGATGATTTATGCTAGTCATCATATTTAGTACATTATTGTACTAATGCATACTTTTGTCTACATTCTTATCAAATGTAGGGCTTTGCAATATTGACTTCCATCATTGTGGCTAGGTTCATAGTAGATCAAGAAGAGAAAATTTGGTGAGTCCTCATAGCATCGAGGACTTGATCATCCTTTCCTTTTATGTCTTTCTATTATGTTAGTACTATTATATGGGATGTGTCCCTAACTCTTTTCAAAGTATTAGATGGTTTGAGACAAGCGTAATAGACTTCCGCTTCATTTTATAATACTTTAAATTTAGTTTTATAAGACAAGTATTAGTACTTCGTTTTATAAGACTTTAAAAATGTCTTAAATTTCCGTAATTTTATATTATCTTATGTTATGATATGCTAAGTGGCTTACATGGAGCCTTTCGGGGTTCTACGTGCCTTGTTACATCTAGGGGGTACCCCTGGGTCGTGATACAAATAGCCTTACGTACCTTGTCTTCCGACCAATACTATGTGGTACCACGAATCAGCCTTTCCTTTGAGGCGTTAATCTACATAAATGGAAAGTAATAGAGCTACTATTAAAGGCTAATAAACAAGGTTGAATGATCACTTCGACTTACTAAAATTGTAGTCGGGCAGCAAGCGTTTTACCCCTCTACTAATGGGTGATATTTTCACACATTCCTTTATCACCATGCTTACACAATTTATGACTATCCCGTGAAGTCATCCGACACTACCTGGAATTCTCAACATAAAAAACACACAATGGGCAGCACGATCGTAAAATCCACAATTCAAATAGTGTATCTTCATTTCTTCCCTCCAAACATTTCACATGACTTTCTCTTTAAGCTATCCAATATTACAAATTAAAATCTACAAAATATATAGATTACATAACAATCGGGTTAATAGGTCAAGTAATCGACCACTACGACATTATGTCGAACGGCTAGCGGGTATAAAGCTCTACAACTTTTCATAAAAGGTGTTACAACACACAATGGCCTCATACTTACAAACAATACTCTCACTACCATATAAACGAATAAAACCATGCCCTTTACCAAAAATAAACCCAACCATCCACCCAGTACTTCTCCAAACTTCACCACATATCGACAACCCCAAACCTTACTAAAATAATCAATAAATATTTGACTCACTGCTTCCGATCAATTTTTTGTGAATTTGTAGTGAAACACGAAGAGAAATCTCACCCAATATGATATAATAGTGAGACAATATGACCTTATAATTGTCGGCACTCCACCGCCTCTATATTCTTCATTTTTTGCCACAATTTGCCAAGTAGGTGATCCACCTACTTGGCCATTTTTAAGCGGCTTAAATTTCAAACTTGGTGATGCACCTACTTCTTCATATTAAATCTATTTAGCTATGGTAGGTGATGCAACTACTTGCTCTTATTAAGTTGGTCAAAATTTCTAAGTAGGTGATGCACCTACTTGTCACCTACTAGCTTAATTTAGTCGAGCAAGCACCTCACTTATTTTATCTTATTTTTCAAATTCTAATCCTTTAACTTAAACTTAACACTCGACTATAAACTTTAAGCTTAATAACCACCTTACTTCTCTAGTTTAAATACTTTCATCATTATTAACTTAGTTGTATACGTGTTTAAATGTACGAGGTATTAGAGTTACGTTCGAATCACTCCTTTGATGTAATAGATGAATTTGAGACTTATGTTTAGACAAAGTACACCCTAGACATAGAATGGTGTATAAGACCGTGAGAGGCCCAACAGAAACCACTCGGCATACGTCATACAAGATAATAGAAACAAAAGAGTTTAAAATGTAGCATTTTTATACAAAAGATCTTGACAAAAGCAGAAGTCTAACATAAGTCTCAAAGTCATTTATTACACCATAAAGAAAGTGATTGGGATGTTACCCATACATCATATACAAAATCCGAAATGACAATGACATGAAAGCAATAAAAGACTCTTGGCCGTTGGATCGACTCACCAATATTCAAAACCCAAAAGAATCAACTAGCCAGGAATATGTGGAATATTAGTATCGGACCATACATTAGTGAAACAATGTATGTATTAGTACATGGAATGTACTAAGTATGAGTCAATATACATAAACATAGGCATGATAACATAAGTATCTTAAAATGAGTAGGCATGATCATAATGAGACATTTAAAAGCTATAAAGAAAAGATGACATGAAATTCACGAAACCATGGTCAAGAATATTAATATAAAGGACATCAGAAAAGCTGTGAAGAAAACATATTCATTTTGTGGGATATAAGCTTTAACTGATAATAAGACCAAGAGAGCTATATCATGGAATCTGGTATATCCCTCATACCGAAAGAAGGGGAAACTACTTTCCAAGGTAGAATCCATACATATCATTATTTGTTAAAGTTGATCCACTAGCTAGGTCATTTAAGAGAATCCTACTGGGGCACGTAGTTTTGGACTATAGGTTGCTACTACAGACTACCCTATTTGAGTCTCCACCTCAAAGCCTTCTCGGTGCTAAGTCTAATTCCAAACGGAATAGATAAAAGTCAAATATCATTTTAATATAGGAAAGACAATGATCAATACCAATCCACATCTTTTCAGATCAAAACATAGAATAACTCATTTAAATATAACTCAACATAGATGAGAAAACCTTTCACCAATGTGAATTTTTTGTGAGAAATACTTGTCACAATCATGATAGTCATAGTAAGTGGGAAATCCTTTCACAATAACATCAATACTTTCGTTTCAAAGCAACATCAATTAATTTACAATAACTTCCTGAAAAAATGCATATCTTCATAACTTCATATTTCATACTTCATAGGTTCATCAAAGAATTATGGTGGAAAATCATAATTTAGGGATGGGTAAATGTAATTTCAACTAAATATCATAGATTAACATCAAATAATGCATTAGAAAACATAATTAATCATAATTAATCATAATTGATCATAATTGAATGAAATCCACATTTATTGAATTGAAACCCTAATTTGATAAATTGAGAATCAAATAGGAAAAATCAAAATACTTAGGGCCCCATGGAGGAAAGGACTCCATGGATTGATACACACATACCTTGATCCTTAAAGCCTAAGAATATAGAGAATTTGGAGACTTGATTGAACCCTAACTCTTTTTCTTTTTCCTTAGACCTGAGAGAATTGGGAGGATGAATTTGGTCAACTTTGGAGAATTTAGGAGAATGAGTTGAAAATGGGTTAATTTGGGGCTTAAAATGCTTATATAAGGCTTAGGGTAACCGGTGAAATGACATAGTGTTGGGTTAAAACAATTAGGAAAAGATCCAAAATCTCTTTTAAAATAACTGTCGAGCCTCATCTACGAACCGTGTTGGTCAACTGTAGATAGGTTCAGAAACTATTATTTTGGAAGAAATTTTCACAAAACCCATGTACCACTCGTAGGTCTTCCTACAGCCCGTACATGCCAACCGTAGAAACCAACTTTACCCCTTAAAATTTTACTAAGTCTGGGACTCACCTACGATACCTACCTACACTTGTACAATGGTTGACTGATCATCCTGGCGAACCATAAAAAGGGTACTGAGACTTGATTTTTGGAAATTATCTTTCCCACTTCCTACTGTTCCTATCTATGGCTTGTAGAAGTTCCAACAGTCTGGTGATGGGACCCGTAAACCAGATTTCATTTCAAAAATATATTTTTCCTCCTTTTTCCAAGTACTGAGGTGTTACAATATATCCCCCATGGAAACATTCATCCTCGAAAAGGACTCAAGCCAACAAAAGGAGAGTAAGGGAAGAGATCTAACAACCCAACAAGAATACAACTTCATCAACAACACATAATCAAGGAGGAACAAACTCAAAACATCATTTCATAAGGTATCCATGCAACTTATACTCAAGTGCACATAATCATGAAGAAATAAATCAAAGCTACATCAAGATCTCAAAAGAAAGTTTTTCATAAGAATGCATGCATGGAGAAACATGAGAACGACTAAGACATGAGGATGGACCATGAGGAACTAAATATCTCAAGCTAACTAGGGTTGGAGGGACAGAGATGGGGATAGTGAGACATCATATTGGCCTCGGCCTCCCAAGTAGCACCTCAACTATTTGATTCCTATGTATGACTTTCAGGGATAAAACTTCCTTATTTCTTAACTTCTTAACTTGCCGGTTAAGAATCTTAACCGAAACCTCTTCATAAGGAAGACTCTCTTTTATATAAAGACTCTCCAATGGCACAATGGATGTTGAATCACCAACAAATCTATTCTACAAGGAGACACTGAAAACTAGATGTACCGGTGCCAGTTCATTAGGAAAATCGAGTTCATAAGCAACTTTTACCAATACGTCTTAAAATTTGATATGGGCCCACATAACTGGGACAAACTTCCCTTAATTTCTTCCCAAACCTTATCACACCCTTCATGGGTGAAGTTTTCAAGTTCACGCAATCATCAACATCAAATTCTTGATCTTTCCTTCCAACATCAACATAGGACTTTTGCCGACTTTGAGTTATTTTCAACCTTTCTCTAATAAGCTGAACTTTCTACATAGCCTTATGTACCAACTCGGTACCTATAAAGGAAACCTCACCAACTTCAAACCAACCTATAGGGGACCTAAATCTCCTACTATATAGAGCCTCAAATGGGGCCATACCAATGCTTGAATGATAACTATTATTATAAGCAAACTCAATCAAAGGAAAATGGTCATTCCAATTACCGTTAAAGTCAATCACACAAGCTCTAAACATATCTTCCATACTTTTGATAGTACGCTCCTCTTGCCTATCAGTTTGAGGGTGAAAGTTCGTACTAATCTTAACATGAGTACCAAGGCCCTTCTGAAAAGACTTCAAAAATTGAGAAGTATATTGGGTTCCACGATCGGAGATAATGGATAAAGGCACTCCATGTAGCCTAACCATTTCCCTCAAGTACAAGTTGGCATAGTCCTCCGCTGAACAAGACACCTTGACGGGAATGAAATGAGCCAATTTTGTAATTCGATCCACCAAAATACAAATCAAGTCATGTTGTCGCCGATTGTGGGGTAAACAAACAATAAAGTCCATATTCCAATCTTCCCACTTCCAAGTAGGAATACTAATATCTTGAGACAAGCCTCACAACTTTTGATGCTCAACTTTCACTTGTTGAAAATTAGGACACTTTGCCATGAATTTGCAATATCCCTTTTCATTCCATCCCTCCAATAGACCTCACAAAAGTTATGGTACATCTTGGTGCCTTATGGGTGAATAGAATATCAAGAACTATGGATTCTTCATAAAATTTTCTTGCTCAAATCATCTACATGGGAACACAGAAACGACCTTGATACCAAAGCACACCATATCCATATTAGCATAAATCTTTAATGGTCTTATTAAGCATCATTTTATTCAATTCAACCAAAATTAGATCAAGATTTTGCTTAACTTTCACATCTGACACAAAAAATGATTGTGAACCATTATGTACCATAATATCGCCTTTGGTGGAGTGAACCAGTCGAACACCTAATCGGGCCAATCTATGAGTATCTCAAACCTACTCCTTTTTTATCATCCTCAATATGAGCAATACTACCCATTGATAACCAACTAAGAGCATCCACCACCACATCCGCCTTGTCGGGGTGGTAGAGGACACTCATGTCATAATTATTTAGTAACTCAAGCCACCTCTATAGGCGAAGATTTAGATTTGTTTGCTTGGACAAATATTTCAAACTTTTGTTGTTGGTAAAGACATCAACATGAACACCATATGCCTCTAAATTTTTAAGGAAAAAATAACCACCACTAATTCCAAATCATTGGTAACATAATTCTTCTCATGAATATTAAATTGTCGTAAAGAATAAGAAATAACCTTCCTATTTTTCATAAGAGTACACCCTAGCCCAACCCTTAAAGTATCACAATAAACCACAAACCTATCGGATCCTTTCGGTAAAGTCAACACGGGAGTGGAGGTAAGTCCATCTTTTAATTCTTTGAAAATCTTATCACACGCTTCAGACCATACAAACATAACCTTCTTTTGTGTCAATGTCATCAATAGAAAGGCAATCAAATAAAAACATTCAAAAAACTTTCTATAGTAACTGGTCAAACCCAAGAAACTTAGAATATCCGAAGGAGATAGAGGTCTAGGCAAACTCTTAACTGAATCCATTTTCTAAGGATCTACCTTAATACCTTTTATGGAAATAATGTGACCAAGAAACTCCACTGATCTTAACCAAAACTTCCATTTACTAAACTTTGCAAAGAGTTGTTGGTTATTGAGGACTTGCAACACGATGCTCAAATGATCTGCATGTTCATATTTGCTCTTTGAGTAAATCAAAAGTTCATCGATAAACACAATCATAAACATATCAATGTATTGTCTAAACACTCTTTTAATGAAATCCATAAATACGGCCGGAGCATTATTTAAACTAAATGATATTACCAAAAACTCATAACGACCATACAGGGTTTGAACAATCATTTTCAAAATGTCATCTTCATTTACCGTTAATTGGTAATAACCCGACCTGAGGTCAATCATTGAGAAGTAACTCACTACTTGTAGTTGATTAAACAAATCATCTATCGTTGGGAGAGGATATTTTTTATTAATGGTAACCTTGTTCAAATGGCGTTAGTCAATACATATATTAAGTGAACCATCTTTCTTTCGAACAAACAAAACTGGAGCACCTAGAGAGATAATCGGTCAGATGAAACCCTTATCCAACAAATCTTTTATTTTCTCTTTTAACTCCTTAAATTATGTCAGAGCCATACAATAAGGATGAATAGATATAGGTTTCATATCGGGGAGAAGGATAATCTTGAAGTCCATTTCCCTTTTGGAAGGACCACCGGGTAAATCATCGAGAAACACTTTTGGAAACAAGATGGTATATGCATGTTCTTTATGAAATTGATGTAAATATGTTAAGGATGTTTTGAGAGTTAAGTATCAATGTTGATGTTGTTGTTTTAAAAGGACTTGTCACATGCTACTTATAACAGGATTGTGAAAGGATTTTCTCACATAAAGGATTCATAAGGTTGAAATGTTTTATCACCTAAGATGAATCAAGATTATGGAGCTATGCTAATGAAAGGACAAGTGGCGATTATCCACATCTCATAATGATAAAATAAGTTAAGACTAATAACAATTCTGTGGGATTTTCATCGACTACTTGTGCTAAATGTGGAAGGAAATATGAGGGTAAATGTTTAGCCGGTATGGATGGTTTCTTTGGTTGTTGTAAGAGTGTTCATAAGATAAGGGATGTCCATCACTTATATCTAAGGGAAAAAAGGTAGGCAAGCTCTGCTTGGTGGTTCTAGTTCGAGTGCTCCAAAGCAAAACTGATTCTATGCACTTCAATCTCGTCATGAGCAAGAGGGTTCTCCCGATGTGGTTAGCGCTATGTATTTCATCTTGATGTTTATGCTTTGCTTGACTCCGGTGCTACCTTGTCTTTTGTAATGCCATATGTAACCATGATATTTGATATTCTTCCGGATGTGTTGCTAGATATTTTTTCTGTCTCTTTTCCCATTGGTGAATCTATTATGTCTATGAGAGTCTATAGAAAGTGTCCTATCTCCTTATCCCATATATTCACTCTTGTTGATCTTGTAGAGCTTGATATGTTAGATTTCAATGTTATTCTTGTTATTGACTGGCTGCATTCATGTTATGCTTCTATTGATTGTAGAACCTGAGTAGTCAAGTTTCAGTACCCAAATGAACCCATCCTAGAGTGGAAAGGGGGAAGTTAATATGCCTAAGAGTCAATTTGTCTCTTATCTTAAACCTAGAAAGATGATTTCTTAGGGTTGAATATAGCATCTTTTTCGGGGTTAGGGATATGGATTATGAAACTCCAACTCTTGACTCGGTCCCCGTTGTTAATGAGTTCCAAAAGTATTTCTCGCTGATTTTCTCGATGTTCCTCCCTAAAGGGAAATCAACTTCAGTATTAACCTTCTCCTAGATACGCAAGCTATCTCTACTCCTCTTTATCCTATATATCTGGCAGAACTCAAGGAGTTAAAGGAGAAACTGAAAGATTGGATGGATAAGGGTTTCATCCATCCAAGTATCTTTCCATAGGTAGCTCCAACCTTATTTGTTAGAAAGAAAGATCATTTGCTTCATATGTGTATTGACTATCGACAATTGAACAATGTTACTGCTAAGAACAAATATCTTCTTCCAAGGATAGATG
Source organism: Solanum piurae (assembly GCA_029582685.1). Classification (NCBI taxonomy): domain Eukaryota; kingdom Viridiplantae; phylum Streptophyta; class Magnoliopsida; order Solanales; family Solanaceae; genus Solanum; species Solanum piurae. Next base: position 9,870 of record JAJOOO010030625.1, read on the forward strand.
ATTCATTTTACCAAATACAAGGATAAAGTTAATTATCTAAGATCAACCTCCAGTAGGGTTACCAGTAGTTAAGGGTAAAGGAAGATGACATTTTGCAGATGGCTTTTTGAAATCAGTATGGTCATTATGAGTTTTTGGTAATGTCCTTTGGCTTGACTAATGCTCCATTCACATTTATGGATTTGATGAATAGGGTGTTTATCAATACTTTGATATGTTTGTGATTGTGTTCATCGATGATATCTTGATTCACTCAAGGAGTGAGGATGAGCATATCGATCATTTGAGGAATGGGTTGCAAATCCTCAAGGACCAAGAAATCTTTGCAAGGTTTAGAAAATGTAAACTTTGGTTAAGATCTGAGGATTTTCTTGGTCATATTAATTCTGGTAAGGGTATTGAAGTGGATTCTTTGAAGATGGATGAAGTTAAGAGTTGGCCTAGACCTTTATCTCCTTTGGATATTTGAAGTTTCTTGGGTTTGGATGGTTACTATAAAAGGTTTGGTGAAGAGTTTACTTTGAGTGCCTCACCATTGATGGCATTAATTTAAAAAAAAGGTTAAGTTCATATGGTCGAAAGCATGTGAGAAGAGTTTCCAAGAATTGAAAGATAGACTTACTTCCGCTCCGGTGTTGATTTTACTGGAAGGAACCAATGCATTTGTTGTTTATTATATTGCTTCAAGAATTGGGATAGGATGTGTCCTTATGCAAAATTGAAAAATCATTGTCTATGCCTCAAGGCAACTTAAGATTATTGAGGCATTACTCGTATGGTGTTAATGCTGATGTGTTTACCAACCACAAAAGTTTGTAATATGTGTTTCAACATAAATATCTAAATCCTCGCCAAAAGAGGTGGTAACTTACTAAAAGATTATGATATGAGCGTTCTCTATCACCCTGGTAAGGTGAATGTGGTGGCTAATGCTCTTAGTCGATTTTCAATTGGTAGTGTTGCTAATATTGATAATGGTAAGAAGGAACTCATTAGAGATGATCACGCATTGGCCCGATTGGGTGTTCGGTTAGTTTAAACTACCAAAGGTGGTGTTATGGTATAGAATGGTTCAGAAATATTGTTTGTATCAGATATGAAAGCCAAACAAGGTCTTGATTAGAATTTGGTGAAATTGATCAGGAAGGAATGCTTGAGAAATACGTAGAGGCTTTCTACAGAGGGGAAATTGTGTGGTTCATTATCAATGTCGTTTGTGTGTTGCCAATGTAGATGACTTGAGAGAGAAAGTCTTATCAAAAGCCTACAGTTCTCGATATTCCATTAATCCAGGAGCCACCAAGATGTACCGTGACTTGCGGGAGGTCTATTGGAGGAATGAGATGAAGAAAGATATTGCAGAATTTGTGGCTAAATGGCCTAATTGTAAACAAGTTAAATCTGAGCACCGAAAGCCGGGAGATTTATCCCAAGAAATAATTTTCCTTCTTGGAAGTGGGAAGATTTGTTGGTTTACCTCACACCATGATTCAATTTAGGTTATTGTAGACCGAATAATGAAATTGGCTCATTTAATTCCCATCAAGGTTTCTTATTCGGCGGAGGACTCTGCTAATTTGTACTTGAGAGAAATGGTTAGGTTTCCTGGAATGCCCTTATCTATTATCTTTGATCGTGGTACCAAATTTACCTTTGAGTTTTGGAAATATTTTCAAATGACTCTTGGTACTCGTGTGAAGCTTAGTACGACCTTTCATCTGCAAATCGATAGGCAAGCGGAGCGTACTATCCAAAATTTGGAAGATATGATGAGAGCTTGTGTAATTGACTTCAAGAAGGGTAATTGGGATGATCACTTGCCTTTGATTGAATTTGCATATAATAATAGTTATCACTAAAGTATGGCCATGGCTCCATTTGAGGCTCTTTATGGTAGGATGTGTAGATCTCCTATAGATTGGTTTGAAGTAGATGAAGTTGCTTTGATAGGTCCCAAATTGGTACACGAGGCTATGGAGAAAGTTCGTCTTATTAGAGAGAGATTGAAAATGGCTCAAAGTCTACAAAAGTTCTCTATCGATGTTAGAAGGAGAGACCTTGAGTTTGAAGTTCATGATTGGGTCTACTTAAAAATTTCACCCATGAATGGTGTGATGAGGTTTGAGAAGAAAGGGAAGCTTAGTCCCTGTTATGTGGGCCCATATCAGATTTTGAAGCGAATTGGTAAAGTTGCTTATGAACTTGATTTGCCTAATTATTTGGTGTCGGTGCATCTATTTTTCCATGTATCTCTATTGAAGAAATTCGTTGGAGATCTGACATCCATAGTTCCCTTAGAAGGTTTGGGAGTTCAAGATAAGCTTTCTTCTGAAGAAGTTTCAATTGAGATTTTGGACCGGTAAGTTTAGAAGTTGAGAAACAAGGAAGTCGCTTCGGTGAAACTTCTTTGGAGGAACAAGTACTTGAGGGTGCTACCTGGAGGCCAAGGCCGATATGATGTCCCGATATCCTCATCTCTTTCCCTCCATACCTACTCTAGCTTAAGGTATTCAGTCCTTCATGGTTTACTCTTTTGGTTTCATGTGTCTTAGATATTCCCATGATTCCTCATTTATGTATGTTCAGGGAAAACTTGTTTTTTGAGAAAATAAATTGACTTGATAGATTTCTTTATGTTTATGTGCATTTGAGTATGAGCTTCATCATACATGCTTTATGAAATGATGTTTTGAACATGCTTTAGCTTCGAGTTGATATTTCCTCCCCGGATATGTGCATTTATGTGATTGCATTTATGTTGGGTTGTTAGGTTTAAGTTTCTTCCCTCTCAATGAAGCTTGAATCCCCTTCGGGAAAAAAATGTTCCCAAGGGGGAGATATTGTAACAACTCAGATTCAAAAAGAAGGAAAACTTATAGGTTTTTAGAAACTTGTACCAATACTAACGGAACTAGAGGCCATAGGTGGCAAGTCCAATTATTCAAAAAAAAAAATGTCAAGTCCCGGTATCTTTTTAGGGTTCACCAGGATGGTCCGTTATGTGATGTACGAGTCATAGGAAGATCTCGTAGGTGAGTCCCAAACTTAGTAAAAAAAATCAAAGTTTAATTTGGACTTACATAAGCCATTTATGAACTGTAAGTTGACCAATGGACCATACATGGGTCCCATCATTTGAGGGTCCATATTCAAGTCTATCAACCCCACCTACGATCGACCAGGCCTATGGACCGTACATTAAGGGCTTTTTGGTCTTTTCCCTAATCAGTTTAACCATATACTATGTTGTTTTTCCTTATACCCAAAGCCCTAAATAACAATTTTTAACCTCCAAATTACTCAATTAAATTCATTCTCCTAAAATCCCAAAAGTATATCAAGTTCATCCTCTCAAATATTCCTCTCTCTAAGGAAGAAGAAGTCTAGGGTATAAACTCTCCAAATCCTCCATTAATTACAAGATTTTGGCATAAAGGTATGATAGTATTCACTTATGAAGTCCTTTCCTCTATAGTGTTCGTAAATTCTCCATTTTTACCAGGTAGAATCTCCTATAGAAGTTACGATTTTACTCAATCTCATGGGTTCTTTTCAATTATGATCTAATAGATTGTTTTATGTCTTTTATGCATGAATAAAGAAAATTTCATGTTATAAAGAAGAATTAATAGGAACTCATGCATGATCCATAATTTTTAGAATTAATCTTATGGTGTAGCCTTCGAAAGATTAAAAAAGAATTTATGCAGATATGCATGTTCTTTATCAAATTGATGTAAATGTTTTAAGGATGCTTTGAGAGTGAAATATAAATGTAGTTGTTGTTGTTGTGAAAGTAATTGTCACATACTACTTATAACATGATTGTGAAAGAATTTTCTCACATAAAGGATTCATAAGGTTGAATGATTTTCTCCCTTAAGATAAATCAAGGTTAATGAGCTATTCTAATGAACAGACATGTGGTGATTACCTATATCTCATAATGATAATATAAGTTAAGACTAATAATGATTCTATGGGATTTATTCTTAGCACTGAGAGGATATCGAAATGGAAGGCCTCCCGTAGTAGAGGTCGGGCTTGTAGCAGTAATCCTTTATCCCCTAACTATGTGCCACCATTGGTTTGTCTTAGATACACATTAGCTAGTGGATCCACGTAAACTAGAAGTTTATGGTTCTTACCTTGGAAAGTAAGGAAATCTCTTTTTGGTGTGGGATATACACTAGATTCAATGTTATAACTCAAATGATCTACATGTCGGTTAAAGGTAAATCTCCCACAATAATGAACCAAGGTTACTCATAAAAGAAAAGTATCTTGCAAGTGTTTTTTTTAAAGTTGTTTAAGTTGAATTGACCGTCATTATGACTTATGTTTTCTAACCCTTTTATCGCATGATTTAACTTGGTCATTGCATTCCATGTAAAGTCCTTATTAGTATGATTCATATATTTTATGCATTTGTATAATAGTTGGTACATTTTTTTTACTAACGCATACTCTTGCCTCCATTGTCTCACTAATGTAGGGTCTGACGCTCCCATTTCGCATCTGTGTGGCTAGTGATCATAGTAGTAGATTTGAAGATTGGTGAGTCCACATGTTTAGAGGACCAAACCGTTTATTGATTATTGTATTTACTTTTCCATAATGTATGTGATAAATGGGTTAAATCCTAAGCACTCTTGATGTACTAGATGGCTTTGAGACTATGTTTGATTTTCTGCTTCATTTTGTTGTCAAATATTTTATGATATAAACTGTCTTTTGAATGCTTTAATTATGTTATCTTGTATGATGTATGCTAAGTGACTTGTGTGGGGCCTCTCCCTATCTTATATGACATAGAACGTCTAGGGTGTACTATGGGTCGTGATTGACTCTAGGGAAAGAATGAGTAAGTTTGTGTTGGGTGTTTCTGACTTGGTTTTAGAAGAGTCTTGTACGACCATGTTTATTAAGGAGATGGATATCTCCAGCTTGATCATACATTCCTAACAAATTGAAGAGGAAATGGAAAGAGAGTCCAAGAGGGCAAGGACTGGTTATTGTGATTTTTCTCATCCTAGGTCTTTTGGACAAGCTCTTTCTAAATTTCGGTAAAGATTTTCCAATCAAGGTTCTTCTAATGAACTAACTCTTACGCTCTACAAACACAGGTTGTTTAAGGCTAAACCTCAAGGAAATGGTGGAAATGGATCTTTAAGTCTCGTTTGCACAAGGTGTTGTAAGAAAACGATTGCAAGTTCCTAGCATGTATAGATGGTTTCATTGGTTTTGGAAAAAGTGGCCACTACGTGAAGGATTTTCTGTTGCAATCTAGTAAGGTTAAATATGGTAGGCAAGCTCAACCTAGTGGTTTTGGTTCGAGTGCTATTCGTCAGAATAAGTTCTATGCCCTTCAAACTCGACAAGATCATCAGGGTTCTCTAGATGTTGTGACTGGTATGTTGAAAGTCTTTAATTTTTATATGTATGTTTTGCTTGATCTGGGTGCTACATTAGATTTTGTTACTATTTGTGTGGACATGAGATTTGATGTTCGTGTCGAAATCCTTGATGAGTCTAAGATTTCGACTCATTTAGGGCTTTGTTTTGATAGTTTAAGTGTCCTCAAATGCCTAATCTATGCTCTAAACTAATGTTAAAGTGTGGATTTGCATCTATGAAGGCTAAGGAGCAAGGCGAGGACCCTACTTGG
>JAJOOO010030627.1:0-15278 GCA_029582685.1 Solanum piurae
TGTGTTTTGTGATAGTCAAGCAGCTGTTCATATAGCAAGAAATCCTGTGTTTCATGAAAGAACAAAGCATATAGAAGTGGATTGTCATTTTGTTAGGGAGAAGCTGCAGGAAGGCCTCATTGTACTTCATCACATATCAACTGAGGAACAATTGGCTGATGTTTTGACCAAGCCCTTACCAAGCTCAAAGCATTCCATTATTTTACACAAGTTGGCTGTGAGCTACTCACCTCCAACTTGAGGGGGGGTGTTGAGATTCATCACATTTAGCTCTTAATCTAATTAGTAACTAGTTGACAGATTAATTAGTAGTTAGTTAGTTGTTAAGAGTTGGTTATTTTTGTTTGTTAGAATAGTTTGTTATCTTGGAATCTGTGCTGAGCTCATTTGTTGTCTTGTATATATTGTAAAGGAACAATTGAGATCAATTCAATAATTCAGTTTCCCCAATTCTTCAATCAGTCTCCAAGTTTTCTCTTTTCCTGTTTCTCGAAGCTTCATCAATGGTGAACCAGAATTCACCTCAGCTTCTCTGAAATTCGACAGTAACTATATCTGCATTGATTTTGATTTTTGAGAGATTGCAGGTCTTTTAAAACAACTTCACTCCATGTAATTTTAGACCTACCCTGTCCTATGTTAGTTACTTCAATCATCATAGTGCTGTGCCAACAGACAAATGCAGTTTATATAGGCAATGACCAAAACCATCTCAGACTACATCTCATTTTATCCCTTGAGTTTGTTACTTGTACCTTCAGACAGATGTGATCAATTCTAATCTTATCTTACACAATCTGTTAGCACATTCATCTTAAGATCCGCATTTCTGCTGCACTCATCCAACATTCACTCCCAATTAACATTGTTTGTCTCACCATTATTCTATAGAACTTGAGTTTCACTTTGTCAAGTATCTTCCTACCGCATAACACTCTCGTAACACTCCTCCATTTCAGGTGTTCTATTTTAATTCTATGCATTTCATGTCTTATATCATTCTTTTTAATATTGTGCTTACTAAGTAATATGCTTCCATTTGAGCACCACAATTCATCTAAACTCATTTCACCTCATCCTTATGTTTCGCTAAACGGCAGTTAGATAACAGGCATTTATGTACTAAATGACTCAGAGTAACAAATTAAAGTTAAGAACAGATTCAAATTCAAAGCTGAAAATAACAATAAATCCAAGAATAAACCCATTTATCCCACCGTTTCTTGCTTGGCTCCTTTGATTCCAAGAATCTGATTTATACTTGAGCCACCAGAAGCTGGTGCCTTATCCGGTGCCTGTGCTTTAGCTGCCACACAATATTTGAAACTCCCATAAATACCCAAAACCCAATTAGTTTATTTTTTTTATAATAAAAAAAAATAAAAAAAGTCACCTTCTTTTTCAGTCTCTGTTGCTCTAACAACCAGCTTTCTTCCTATAAAGGTATCCAAAATAACAAACATAAATGCATTAAATAGACAAACAAATTGAAGTTAATTGCATGTATGAATTTTTTGAGTGAGCTTACGAGAGAGGGAGAAGGAAATTTGTGAAGAGCGAAGTGGGTTGTTGTAGTTGAAATTTGACAGTTTAATAGATGGCACAGAGTTGAGGAGAGAAGCCATTGCAATGGAAGTTCAGTGAAAGGAGAGCTTTTTAGTCTGATGATAACTTTTGTCTTTTTGTTTAATACTATGTTAAAACAATTTATGCCCAAAATGATTCTTTCTTTTCCATTTGCCATTTTATATAACAACTCACTCTTTTCTAGACTTAAAAAAAATGAATATACTTTTTGTGTTCTTTAAAAAAAAATGGACTTGTTTTATTTAAATAAGTGGGGTTGAGGAATATAATACTAGTAGTTAGCTAGTTATATTACTTACTTTTCTATAAAAAATAATAATAAATGTTTTAGCACTTGGTGAATAATTAATTAATTAATCCAAATTCTTATATTAGACTAAATTTTTAGGATTAAATTTTTGGTCCACGAACCCTTTTATTGATACTAATAAAAATAAAAATAAAAAAACGGTAAAAATAGCTTTGGGATGAAGCCCAATCTGTCTTGTCTACAAAATATAGTCGGGTCCAACAAATGACCCAGCCCATAAAGTCAAAGGACAATAATTATAAAGAAAAAATTACTTAAATACACCACTTATTTTATCATATTCTTTCAAATTTTCTTTCATTTGAAAAAATTATAAAAATTTCTACTCTTTCGTACTCTCGAATACATCAATATACACAATATATCGATCAGATACATCACTTTACGCGATGTATCGGGACATTGAGTGATGTATCTGAAAACCGAGACGTAATGTATCAGGACGTTGAATGGTGTATTCGAAATCAGGACGTGATGTATTGGGATGATTTGGAATATTATATCTGGATTCCACCAAATTTAAGAAAAATTTGTAATTTGAAAAAGAATAAAGATATGATGTAATTAGTTCTTCATGCTATAAAATTTTGTGTAAAATTTCCTAATATAAATTCTCCAGCAGTGAAGAAAAGTTGTCTCATCCTCTTCTAGATTGATAATAGGTGGATCATTGTCTCCTCAAAAGTTTCACAACACCAACATCTAGACTATGTTTATCTTCATTCTCTTCGAGTTATCATCTTTAGTAACCCTTCTCCCCCAAACTCTTTTCATGAAAAAATCATCTTAACTAGACAGTTGTACAATCTAGTATATCATGTAACTAATGGGGAGTCAGGGGTCATTCGAACCCCTTCATTATTTATATATGATTAAAAATATTTTTTGTTTCTTTTGATTAGTTCACAGGTTTACTTTTTTATATTTTAAACTTTTTAATGAAAATTTTAGCTTCGTCACTGATGAATAAACTATATTCTATAACAATGAAAGGAACCAAAATATATACACGTCATTCATGATTGGTTTTGTAAAAATTACATAAATCTCATAATGTTAAGAGTTAATTACATTTTATCTCTACTCTTTTCCAAATTACAAAAATCCTTTAAAATTAAAGAGTTTTGGATACATCAGCAGACATGCAGATACATAGGTCACGATACATTGTTATTTAGGAAACCTATGGATACATAGCTCATGAATGTATCCGAGAGGGGATGAATGTATCCAAGAGGGTATAGGGATGTATCCAGAGAGGATAGGAATGCATCTGAGAGGAAAATTTTGTAATTTTTTTTAATGATAGAAAATTTTAGAGATTATGGTAAAATAAAATGTATATTTAGGTAAATTTCCATTGATTGTACTATTCGAGGATTTGGATTTGAAACTGTTTCCCATTACAGGAAAAGAATTGGGTCTATTCTCATTACTTTTCATATGAAGCCCAAGACTTATTTCTTTCGGACACTCAGCAAGCATTAGGTTTCTCGCTTACGGATGTATCCGAGAGGGGATAGGAATGTATCCGAGAGCTTGAGAGGGGAGGGATGTATCCGAGAGAAGATAGGGATGTATTCCGGGGAAATTTTTGTATTTTTTTTAAATGGTAGAAAATTTAAAAAATTATAGTAAAATGAGATGTGTATTTGGGTAATTTTTCCATTGGTTGTGCACTTATACTATTTGAGGATTTGGATTTGAAATTGTTGCCCATTACAGGAAAAGAATTGGGCCTATTCTCATTACTTTACATACGAAGCCCAAGACTTATTTCTTTAATACACTCATCAAACATTAGGCTTCTCTTTTCTTTTTTATTTTTCAATATTCGATGTTCGATGTCTATATTGGAGTTCAACTAAATTTAAATTTGCGCTGAAAAATTCTACATTGGGGAATAAAGATCTCCCTAACAAAGTCAACTCCGTAACCAAGGAGACTTGAACCCGAGACCTCTGATTAAGAATGAAGGAGTACTTACCACTCCATCACAACTCTTGTTAGTACCATTAGGCTTCTCTTGTTCGATATAGTAGACGTTGTTGTGAAGTTATTTTTTTGTATAGATCGTACCTGCTAGGTATTATTGTTGAAAAAATGGCAATCGAGCTCTACGTGCTTGATTCACTCATGGAAGATCAAAATTTTGGTAATATGAATTTCAGCTTGACTATGGGAATGGAGGTCAATTACAAGTGAACTAAAAACAATGAGATCTAATAGAAGGCGAATACAACCATGTGAGTTCGGCAACAACATGGACCTAGTGGGGAAAGCATCTAGTTTCATATCCCGAACCTAATGGAATCATTGAAACTCAAAAATGACCATTCTAACCTTAAATGTTTGATTTTGGAAAAACTCTATGAAATTTCCAACTTTCAAAACTACAAAACTCATTTGAAAGTCTTGAGACCCGAACCAATAGTCCTAACAATTCAAAAGTCGCCTAATAGAACAATCGAAAGTGTATGGATTCCATTTTGAGTTCATCTTTCTTAAATATTGACTTTGATCAATCACTTCAACTTTTCAAAATAAAAAAACTCATTCAAATTTCGTCCAACCACCGTGAAAAATGTCACCCACCCCCGTAGATCAAAAATATCATATTGAAGCTACAAAAAAAAGTAAAACAGTCAAAATCATAAAGTAACTATTGGGGTAGTTACATATATATGCAATAAGTTGGGCGAGTAAATTTTTGGGAAAATTATGTATATAGTAAGACAAATATGTGATAAGTATTTACTATAAATAACCCGCTCCCCTCTTTTCCTTTCTCGTCCCCTCATCTTTATATCTTGACTTCAACAAGCAACAAATGACCTTGGGGTTCAGATGCTGGTATTACTAATATAAATTAAGCGAGAGATAGTGGAGACCTCTCTTCTTCCTCTTCTCCTCTTCGATTTCATACTCAAACTCCCAGTATAAGGCCTGAACGAGGGAGAGATACAATATTGTATCAATCATAACCTGAAAGAGTATACAACGTACGCATGATACAAATATACAACAAGGACAAAATACATTGATACAAATCATTAGATAGTTGTAGATACATTCAAATATATTGATAGAGGGTAAATAACCAAGGAACATATACACTTGATACAATTATATTTGTTGAGACAATTGTATTTTTTATATACAAGTTGTATTCATTATTACATGTGATATCATTGTATTTGTTAATAAAAATTAATTGAAATTGATATACAACCAAATACAATAACTACAATAAGTATTCATCCTCTAGCTCAATTCTCGCCTCTCTCTTTCTCAATTCTCGCTTGTCTCTCTCCTCCCTTTCTCAAATTTTCTCTTTTTTCTAACATGTAGCTATAAATCATAATTAAGCAAATTATAGTTATAAATCTCTAATTAAATCCAAATTATAGTCATTTTTAAAAATTCCTCTTTATTTTTTCCCTCACCATTTTATTAAATTTTCACTATCTGTCATGAAAAACAAGCCTCATGAGTCATGACCTACTCACTAAGCATTAGAGAAAAAATACCTCAATGCTAATCTATTACTTAGTTAGGTAAGTCATTGGAGGCAGAAAAACATGATGTTTGATTTGGTTGATTTTTGAAGGATGTGTCTCTGTTTTTTCGAGCGATTTGAAGTAGAAATACCAGCAACCACATGTTTGTTAGATATGAATTGCTCACAAGAGATAGATTTACATGGATTACTTCCTCATTACTCTTCCTAGGAAGAAGCTATGTTTTTTCACAGAGACTTGGTTTTATAGCCATTTATAAATTTATTTTAGTATTATGATTTTTTAATAAGAGATCTGAATTTTTATACATAAAAAAAATTAAAAAGATTTTTTTTTTCTATTCAATTGGTAAGTTGCCAAGAAATATCATTTTGTTCATATATTATTCCTCACCCCACCCCAGAAGGAAAAAAAGTTTTGAGAAAACGTACAAAATGTAAGGTGATCTCTTATGATAGAGTTACTATCTTATACACCTTTTGTCTTAATTTTATGTGAAAGGGCTTGGACTACGAAAATCTAACCATTTAATTTTGACTACAAATTCAGATATAGATTGTTTATTTATTTAAAAAATTACATACATAAAAAATAGGAAAAATTATGTGGTTAAGCAAACTAGCTTATACTATTTAATTAATTAGTCATCAGAGCTATAGTTTGCTATAATTACCACTCGCGACTAACATTAACTATTAATTACGTGGGCTGACTTCAAGTTGTATAATTAGTCATGTTTGTATAATTGGCCACGTTTGTATAATTGGCAACTAACAATTCTTCGTTTGATTTGTATTTGTATACGATGGTTTGTATTTGTATATGACGATGATTTCCTTTGGTATTTCATTTTTATTACCATATACATTCAATCTTTTTGTGTATAACTTTTAAAAGTTTGTATAAACGTGTAGTTTTTGGATTTTGTATAATATTATTTATATAATGTAATTTGTATAATATAATTTGTATAACTGTTTAAAGTTCACATGTTTATGTTTGTATCAATTCGTTATTCCGAGTTTTATCATCTTTGTATAATTCCCGACTTTATAGTACTCAATTATACAAAAATACGCGAATTATACAAACGTACCCGCAAATTATACAAACGAGATGCGAATTATACAAATTATTGTCCTCTCTCGCTCGTCTCTCTCCTCCTTCTCCCAATCTCACTTGCCTCTCTCTCCCAATCTCGCTCGCCTCTCTCCTCCTTTTCTCAATCTCGCTCGCCAGATAAACAAATACATATGCATACCAGTTACATATGTACAATTATTTTGACAGATATACATAGACAATTCACCTCTCTCCCACTCTCTACCCTCTCCCGTTCGCCTCTCTCCTCCCTCTCCCAATCTCACTCACCACTCTCATCCCTATGACATGTAGTTATGAATCGTAATTAGCAAACTATATATATGGAGTGTAATTAAGCTATTTTTGAGTAACTGTATGCGAAAGTTCCCCAAAAAAATATTATAAGTCAACATAACTAATAATTTCGAATATTTAAAAGTAGTTTGAAAAAAATATAGTCAAAGCAAAAACTATTTGACTCTTTAATAAGTAACACTTCACATAAAATAAGACGGATGGATTATTTTATAAGTGTAAGAACCATTTCCCATATATATATATAGGACATCATCATTTTTTATGATTTTATTGCAGAAACTGCTCGCCTTTTGGCAATTTGTACCAATATTTTAAGATATATTTTTCATCATATTGAAGAGAAAAAATGAAATTGATAATAGCTTCTATATAATTTTTGAATATCTAAATTTTAATTTTAAAATAGCAAATTAATTTAATCTAATTAGCTATAAAAAAATAATCAATTGACTTTTAAAAAAACGAAACATGACAATTATTTTAAAACTGACACAATATTATACATCTTGAAAATCTTCCTTATGGAATATGAGCATTGTGCATGTTGTTGCAGCAGCATTTTAATGATAATTAGTATTTCAAGAAAACTTTTAAAGGAAAATTAGCAATCAATTCATAATATCTAACATAATTAGTCAAAACAATAACACTTTAAAATATTTATTTAAAATGTCAGAATGACAATATTTTAGAAAATAAATTGTATTCAGATTTTATTATTTAAATTTCCTTTTATTTATTAAAACAGTCTTATATTGAACCAAATTCTAAATCAATAACCGTTTAAAAAGAAAAAAATAATTACACCACTACCCATTACCCTTATTTCCCCACCTTTCACGTTTTCTTTCCCCCACCTTTCACGTTACCAGCTTCTCTTTCTTCAAGGTTCTCACAAATTGTTCAACAAAATCTCTATTTTAATTCAAGAAATTTCTTGATTGTTAAACGAAATCTCTATATTAATTCAAGAAATTTCTCGACTGGCAAAGGTAATTTTCATTATTTACTGAGATTTATTTTGATTTGCTTTTTAAAATCACCGATTATGATGTATATTCCGGATTGTATATATTACGAATTTTCAGTCAATTTTTTCAATTTTTATGTGATTTTGTTTAGATATTCATCAAATATTTATGTTATAAATTACAAAATTACAGTATATTCATGTGTAAATTATACAGGTCTTAATCATGACTTTATTAGTAAGACATTTTTTGTATTTTAATCATAACTGTATTAGTAAGACATTTTTTGTATTTAATTTTTTGTAAGACATTTTTTGTATTCATGTGTATACTGTCTGCAGTTTTAATCATAATTGTATTAGGAAGACATATTTTTGTATTTTATTTTATTAAAGCAATATAAGTTTGATGAAAACATAATATATAAAATTGTGATGAATACATTATAAGAAGGGAAATACAAACATATTTGGTATTCATTTGGCGTTTAAAATATAAAATGATATTGAAATACATCATGATTTTTGGAATACAAACTAATATTGAAATACATCATGATTTTTGGAATATAAACTGATCCAGAGAAATAGTAACTACAATTTTAAAGTGAAAAATAATAATATAACAAGACTGGATATTGAAATATAAATACAATTCAGTTTGAATACAACTTGTTCTATGTTTTATGTTTTCACCAAAAATGTATTTTCAATATCATTTTATTTTACGTATTTATATATTTTTTTCTTAAACTAGAATGTCAAAAGAGTTGTATTCATTATAATTATATACCAACATTTTTTTGTATTTTAAGTTATACATATCTTTAGGTAAATAGATTGTATTCCATTTTTTATATAATTTAAATTTGTGACTCATATAATTTTTCAATTACACTTTAAAGTAATTACACAAAAATAAAATAAATAAATTTATAACATGAATATGAATACATTTCGGTTGAACACATATTCAAAGAATTCCAAACAAGTAAATATATAAAACAGAGGGCATTAGAAATTGGAAAACAATTCCACTCTAATAAGATATAAAATTCAAGCATCATTAACTAAATAATACGCGGTCCATTCCTACACGAACGCCTATTGTGCCCCTTAAACCCACGAGTACTACAAGAATTCTTGCTCTTCTTCCCATATAGCTCGATGTACGCCTTGCCACGATACTTCTTGAATGGCCTTTCAGGTAGCTTTTTGTGCTTTGGAGGCCGCACTATGTCGTCCTTAATATACCCAGGTACATTCCACTCATTTTGATGAGGTAAGGGAGTAATTGAAATGTTGTATGTATCCAACAAGTAATTACACGTTAAATACACAAAAATAAAATAAACTAATTACATAAATGTAATGTGCGCTCAAACATCACTAGCTTCAAAAAGAAAAAAATATAGAACACACAATGAATACATACTGATTTGTATTTACATACAAAGATTTCACCTTTTAGCTCAACTACGACAAATTGAATTCAATATTTAATTGTATCCAGAACTTACTACAAGGCAACAAATATTGGTATACAATTCTTAATTACTTTATGATTTTTAATCCCTAGTTGTACTCTGTTCAGTATATCACATAATTTTTATGACTATATCCCTATATTGTTACTATTTACATTAACTTAATGGGATACAAAATATTGTCTGCATTAAAAAAAATATCTTCCAAACTAAAAACAAACAAACAATTTCATTCGTTCTACATCATAATTTGGATACAAAACATCCAAAAAAATTAGGATAGGAAAATCTTATATTGTTACTGTTTACATTAACATAATGGGATGCAAAAATATTGTATGCATTCAAATAAAAAAAAAACTACGAAACTAAAAAAAATCAAGCACTTTCAATCGTTCTACATCATAGTTTGGATACAAAACATCCAAAAAAAAGCTAAAAATATCAAATCATACAAAGATTTCACCGATATCATCAGAAAAAAATCAACCCACTATTATAGTTGAGATATACGAATATATCTTCCAAACAAATAAAATCATCGACAAAAAGAAAAATATCTGATGTCGAAATTTCTTGAATTCAATGGAACTGACGAAATTATAGTTGTGAATTTTGAAAACCTTCGTTTCAAGAATATGCCGAATTCAACTCGAAGAAGCTTTGAAAATTATCAACTGAATGATTCGAAAGACAAAACTATTTTTTGCAAAAAAAAATAATTGAAATTAGGCAAAAAAACGCTCGGAAAAAAAAGGCAACATATGCTCTTTCAAAACATAACTGATTTATATTAAAAATATTTTTTTTCTTTTTGAAATTTTCTGTTCCATGATTTTCTCTATTCTATTATTAATTATTTGTATCCTTTCAAATTAATTAAAATAAAATAAATACATAACTCATTCCTTAACAAACTAAAATGTTGTCATTTTAAATAAATAGTGAAACTATTGCTAAGAAGTTCTACTAAAAGCTAAAATATTGCTGTTTTGAAAATTTTCCCAACTTTTAACACTTTTTGGGCCTTAGAACAATGCATATTCTTTTCTCTTTTTCAGTTTGTCATTCATGACATTCTTTACTTTTCCATCTTTTAAATTTATGCTAAAATGAGAATATTTGGTCAAATTAATGCGAATGTTCCCCTTGTTTGGTAGCAATCAGAATTATTTGGCAATCAGATCTTACTTTATTTTAAATTTCGAAGTTATAATATCATTGTTACGGTGATTCATGTTTTTTTCTTTCAAAATTCATATTTTTATTGATTTTTTTATTTTTATTTATGTGGCATATTTTAAATTTTAAGATTCAAATAAATTTTATTTTATTATAATATTTTTCAAATAACTTGAACAATCAATTATTGTGACTTACAATTTAAATGTACTATATCCAAATTTAAAAATGTAAATTTGAGTCTTTGATTTCCCCTTTTAAAAGTAAAATGTCAACATTGTCATAATACTGTTAGGCTGCTAGCTTAGCATATATTGATGTGGTTGTTCCCTTGTGTATAGTAACAGGATTATTTATAAAAAAAATTATTGTAAATTTAATTATAATAAATATATTAATTTAAAATTATTATAAAAATTTATAAACTTTAAATTTTAAATTTATGTTTTTAAAATTAAAATGGATTGGGAGAAACTGGCTAGGGATAAGATAATAATTTACGGGTAGGGAAACTTACATAAATCTCACTAATTTAGAAGTTGATTACTTAGATACACTCTACTTTGTAATACTACGAATTTTATCAAATTTTGGTGCATTCAGATACGTTCAGATACATGTATCTTAAGATACATGAGGGCAAAATTAGGTGTAATTTGTTCGAGATATATTGTATCCAAGTGGATTCGCATGCATTTGAGATACATAACAAGTCTTGCTTGCCTTCCTCGTCTCCCTCTCATCCCGCTCACCACTCTCCTATGTATCTAGGGTACATGATTATCTCGCTCACCTCCCTCCCCATCTCTCTCGCTTCTATATCTGGCGACAAAAATATATGTATCTAGGTGTATCTTCCTCATTATATGATAAAAAATTCTTAATTAGTAATAAGATATGTAAAATTTTAAAAATATAAATAACAATAATATATATTATAGTAGAGTATGTCTATTTACGTAGTTGACTGTTACATCAGAGAACTCTTGTCTGGATTAGGCTTCTAATTCTTTAATATAGCATATCATTAATAATTAAAATACTATAGTCTATTCCCAAAAGCATCATCAGCGAATCGTCAGCAGAAAGGGAAAAGTAGATCTTTACCATTAATTAATAAATAAATAAATTCATAGAAAACTGAAAAGTGAATGAAACCAATAGTCAGCTTGATAAGTGAGTAATATAGTAAAAGGTCATTAATTTTCAAATTAGGCCATTCATATAATTCAATAATCAATAGGTTATCAGAAATAATAATAAAAAAATGTCTGAGATAAAATTACACGAGGATAAAGGTTGATTTAGTATGGAGTGGAAGGACCATCACTCAAAGTTAAAAATTACTCTAATAACAACGTAATGATCTTCCTTAAAAATCTACATCGATTTTTTTTTTTTGACCCATCTAGGACTGCAATATGTTTTAAGGAATTAGGTTATTTGCTTATTAAAGTGTTACGTAAGCTGAAATTAGATTGTCGTAATATAATTCAATCATTTTTTAAAAAAAAGACATATATCCTCATGAAAAAAGCTAGAATAGCATATGATGCGACATTAACTAAATGTGAAAAAATAAGTTAAATTTTCATTTGTGTTTATATTAAGTATATTATTCATATGGTGTTTACACCAAATTGTGTCAACGAATTATAATTAAGTGATTCAATAGTTAATAGCAAAAAGCTACATTCAAATCATATCATACGTTTTTAAAAAAAATATAAACATCATAAGCAGATAAAGCTTTTACCATACACTATAACACATTTGTTTGATTGAATTTTTATTTATGAAAATAAACAACTTAAAGGGTACTTGTCATAGGAAAAAGCTGTCTTCCATTGAGGAGTAGGATAGACAAATCATTTGGCGTTTGATTAATTTTTTATTGTGATTTTGAAATAAATATTAGTATAATTTTTATTTTAAAGTAAAAAACAATATTAATGTTTGGCTATGAATATAAACTAGAGTTGTCTGATATTTTGTGAATAATTTAGATTGAAAAAAATGAAAACACAACTTTATTGTTCTTTATTTTTTCCAAAAAAAATTGAATTCAATTTCAAATTCAAAAATTTACGAAGTTCAACAAAAAAATAATCATGATGAAACGCCTCATTAATATTCAGTAAATTGTTATTGTCAATTTACTTTTACTTTTTAAAACGAGTCATCTGTAATTGCTTTATGAGGACCTTTTTAGTTTTTACATTAAGGACAAGTTTCATTTTGGTTTTTACAATACTAACAAACTACGATTTAGCCTTTAATATATTTTATATTAATATTGGTAATTAATTTGGATTCTATCACATTAACATTCACTGAATTTGTTTATTTACAAACCTCTTGAAATGAAAAATTATAACAAAAAGAATGAATTGAAAGTGTGAAAAATGTGATAGAGAATTGAGACTGTATATTAAACTATGCAAAGAATTTTGGTTGTTTCAATTCACATTAATATTCAGTGAATTGAAGATCATTTTCGACATCTTAAAAATATATGAAATAATTCAATTAATTTATTATCATATTTAAAATGTGACAGGGTATTGTCTTTTAAACACAAAATATTAATTGGATAAAATCCGCTTTACTTGAAGGTTTATATCAAAGGTAATTAATTTCAATACAATCAATCAAACAACACCTACAATTAAAGGTAGATCAAGATTTAAATTCAGATTCAATTATAAGATTATTAACATTCAAAGGTAATTAATTTCAATACAATAAATCAAACAACACCTACAATCAGAGATAGGTTTAAAATTTAAAATTTATAGATTTAAATTTAAGATCATTATCATTGAATTCATTATATTTTTAAAGTTATTGATCAAATCTGCAATTTATTGCAATTTTAATAGCATAAATTCATGCTATACGTCCAAAATTATGAATTCACATAAATCTGTAATAATAATGTTACGACCAATCAATTTAACATGTCAATGAGGATTTGTTAAAGCGGTAAGATTAGGAGTCAAGCTTATCAAAATCCTTGAACTCTAATAACATACTTAATCTAGAATAGGAGAATTTAGTAATTTGTGTTCACCTAAAATATGAAATGATTTTATCTAATTAGGAAAATTTCAAGTGTAGGTTCTTGGAATAGTTTGCTTTAACGGTAAATTTCCTAAATTTCCTTGTGAATCACACTTAAATAAACAAAATAAATATATTACCAACCAAATGCATCCATTTACTAAATTTTATATGATATCTTTTCCTTTTCCATCTGTCTGGAAAATAATGGCATCATCTTATATGTCGAATCTTCTACTAATATTTTCAATTTTACATTTAAGGACGTGTTTTTACCGTCATACGAACATTTAGTCATTTTAAATCCCAAACTTTATTTTTTTTAAAATAATTATTTATATGGTTTTGATTTGGTACATAATTTAAAAAAAACACTTTTAAATTTTAAGATGTGAACTTAAAAATACGTAGATATTAAATGTCATTTCAACCGGAAAATCCGTCGACTTTAAAAATCGTGAGGGTTCAACCTTAGAATTTTAAAGATATGATGTTGATACTTGAAAATAAAATGTGGCAAAAAAAAGACATTCTTTTTTAAAAAAAGGGAAATGGGTCAAAATGCCCTTAAACTATGCGAAAGGAATAAAAATGTCCTCCGTTTGTCTACGACTGGGAATAAATACCGGAAAACCGAAATACCTAAACGAACCGATTTTTTTTTGTATTTCGGTTTTCAGTTCGGTTTTCGATATATATTTTTGTATTTTCGATATTTCGGTTCGGTTTTTGATATTTGATTTTGTATTTTTCGGTATTTCAATTTAACCGAAATATATTATTAAATTAATATTATATAAATTATTAATATTATAGATAAAATTTAATTAGGCTAAGACTTCTCATTGATTTTCTCTCAAATTTTAAATTTTCCACTGTTGCGCCGCACCTTCCTAGTCTCACGACACTTTCCCAGTTTCCCACTTTCCGGCGCCGATCTGCAGGCCAGCAGCCAACCGCCGCGATCGCTGCGACCACCAGCAACAGAAGCAGCAGGCCGACCAGCACTCCAGCAGCAGAGGCAGCCGACCAGCAACTCCAGCAGCAGAAGCAGCCGACCAGCAACTCCAGCACTTCAGCAGCAACCGATGAGAAGTGTAATTCAGCAGCAAAAAAATGGTAAAATTTTAAAAAGCCCGCTAAGCAAGTCATAACAAAAAAACCGAACTAACAAAAACCGAATCGAACTGAAATAACAAAATTCGAATCGAACCGAATTATTTCGGTTCGGTGTTCGGTACACCTATTACAAGAACCGAAAACCGAAAAAATCGGGGAAAAAAAACCCGAAACCGAACCAAATTATTGAATGCCCAGCCCTAATTTATAGTTTGGTCCAAAAATGCTCTTTCCGTCAATATTTTGGTCCAAAAATGCACTTATTGTTATTTTGGGTAAAAAATGCTCATTTTTTCAAATAAATATATTATTTATTTTCTTTTCAACATATTCTATTTCTAATAATATTTTGTAAATTAGCAAATGTTTATCTTACTTCAATTCAAGAAAAATTAAAAATAAAAATATTTCTTATTTTATAATAATTATATTTTATCGTTATATAAATATAAATTAATGATGGATATACTATGATCTTATATATATGACATATATTATCTGTCGAAAGAGTTCATGAAGTTATTCTATTTTAATTGATATGATGAGATTAACAAGAAAAAAAATATTTCCTACATTTTTATTTTTTAAAGTGATTTTAAAAGAAAAAAAACAAGAACATGGTTCTTATATAATAATTT
>JAJOOO010030628.1:0-13485 GCA_029582685.1 Solanum piurae
TAGCTCAAAATACTGACATGTAGATACTCATACTTGAAAACTCCTTCTTAGAAAACAATTCAAAATCATATTATACTATGATCATTGATGACTTGGGAGGTCATACTGCATAAACATTGATGGTATATCTAGATACCATACTATTCAAACATTGATGACCTACTCGATTGTCATACTAATCATGTAGTAGAAGCTCTTTCTCAAAACTCATCTTAACTTTCTCAAAAACTCAGTTTAAAACTCAAGTGTTGTCTTAAAAAAAACTTCTCAAGATTTATATCTCAAAATAGGGTTTATGCTAAAATATACTGATAATATGGGTTTCAAAACTAGAGCATGTGTATCTGAATAACTGAAATATCTGACCTAGCATATGTAATTCAAGAACTAAAGAAATACATAGCTAAGGTTCTGAAATTCATGCAATAAACTTAGTACAAACATGATAATCTGATTTAGGACATATTTATAAGTAATTCATGATAATCTGATTTAGGACATATTCATAAGTAATTCATGATAATCTGCTGAAATTCTACAAACCCTAGGTCTGTTCATAATCATGGAATCAAGAATCTGACTGAATTCTACGGACCTAATGGGCGAAAGGAACCCACTAGTGAAATCCCACATACCCGGTGACGAATTCCATGGAGAAATCTTTCGATTTCGAGGCTGGAACTGATGGAACCTTGCTGCGTTCTTGAAGCTAGGGTTGGTCGCCTCTTTTTATTTTTCTTGCTTCTAATTTTCTAAGTTTTGAAGAATGATCTGACTTAGGTAAGTTCTGGTTATGTTTCTATGCTTAAACTGACTAAAACATCATAATTTAGGGTCTAAACGACGTATCTTAGGGGTTAAACAAAATAGGAAAAGACCAAAAGACCCCTGAATTAACTGTTGTCGGAGTGACCTACGGATTGGACCTACGGGCCGTAGGTCAATCTACGGTCCGTAGATTGGGTCCGTAAGTCAAGCCTATTCGACAGGCCTTCACTAAAACGAGCATAATCTTTTACTTGGAGGTTCGATTTTAGCAAGCTCGATGGCGTTGGAAAGAGGATTCAATTATCTATTAAATCATAGGTCATGGGACACATAATTCCTTTTGTGCTAAAAGTTATGACTATTTGCAGTTGACCCAATAAACAATTTCCATCTAACTGGCTGCTGACCCTCACCTACGGTCATACCTACGGACCGTGGATCGAACGACGGTCCATGTTGGTCGACCGTAGTTCGTGTCAGAGGCTGGGTAAAAGAGTCTTGATCCATGGACACGGACCGTGGTCTGACCTGCGGACCGTGGGTCTGTCCGTGGGTCGAGACTTAGCCAATTTTCTGAGCTGGGTTTGGAGAAGGGTTGCAGTTTTGAACCACGGACCACCAGCACGGGCATTAGTCTAACATACGGTCCGTGGATGGCAACCGTGGGTTGCACCTGCAACTTCTCAAAATCTACATTTTGGTCTGTTTCAGATACGGGGTGTTACAACCATGGTTTGTGGGAAGGCTCGTGGTCATGCCTTAGCATTATGGAGGCCCAGACACCAAGCAATAGCCACTACCCAAGGACCACGGCTTATGATCCCTGTCGTGGTGCCTAGGAGTGGGCTACCTAGTAAGGGTCTTTTTAGTAAATTCCTTTTTAATAAGTTTTAAGTGGGGGGTCGTTTTGTATGGACTTTACTCACCTATATAAACTATTTTAAATAAATAACCACCTTAACTAAGTTGCTAATTCCAAAACCCCAAAAGATCCCAAAGTTCTTCTCTCATGAAATTCTCTCTCTAGAAGTGAAGAAGAAGAAGAAGAAAAGAAGAAAGCTAGGGAAAATTCCTCCATTGTTGCAAGCTTTTGTGAGGGCTTTGAATCAAGGTATGTTAGCTTATTCATCTATGGATTCTTCCATCCATAGAGCCTTCTAGATTTTCCCCAATTGTGAAGATAAAACCCAATTCTAGCTAGGGTTTCTTCCTATGTTGTGGGTAGTGTTGGGTATGATTCCAATGGAATGGATAGTACTTGTTTATGATTGATTTAGTATTGAATTATGATATTATGATGGATTTATATGTTTTCCATGGTTAACCCTAGTATAATTAATTAAATTTATATTATGTGGGTTTATGCCATGAAGGGTGAAAGTGAAGACTTAGAGATGATCTACTAGAATTGATGTTATTAGTAGTTATTGTTCAACAATAGGAACATATAGACATGAATTGAATTAGATTATAGTGCATATGATGTATCATGACTAGTAAAGTTGACATTGAACCTTTATGATGAATTATGACTAGATTCACCTAATAATGAAGAATGTGATTAGAATGCCTTGAAATCTAGGTATGAATGATGATTCAAAGAAGTAAAGCTTTGAGAGTAAGGCTTGTAGTCATGAATGTTAGGGCTTTTAGAGTAAAGTTAATATTATGTGATCTTGTTGTGTATTGTTGAAAGCATGTTCTCACTTACACACTTAGGCATAAATATACTTGGAGATGCAAGGTTCTCTCACATAGAATGATTCTAGGTTGAAAGACTTAATAACCTAAAAAGAATCGAAGCATGTTAGACTAGAATATATTGAAGTTGTTATTTATGATCCATTCATGTATAGCTTGACTTGGTAAGACAAGACGAAAATTGGTAGCTTACGATAGAGGAACCACACTCTCCTAAGGGTAGCTTGACTTAGCATTGTAAGATGTATTTCATGGTAGCTTGAGTTAGTGGTAGTCATGGTACCCTAGGATTGAGGAATCATACTCTTCTAACGGTAGCTTGAACTACCATTTTAGGATGCTTTCATGATAGCATGATTTGGTTATGCCAAGACAAGTTCACGGTAGCTTAGGATTAAGGACACATACGCTCCTAAGGTTAGCTTACGATTGAGAAATCATACTCTTCTAAGGGTAGCTTACATTTGAATTATAGTGTGCTTGTGAGGGTAGCATGACTTAGTTGTTCTAAGACTATTTCATGGTAGCTAGGATGGAACACTTGTACCTTTCCTAGAATAGCTTGGACTTGCATGATAGTATGCCTTCCATGGTAGTTAGTTTAGAATAATATAGTTATGTTACTAAGATGACTAGTTTGGTCTAGCCTATTAGGGTGCTACTCCTTGGTAGCCTTGAATTGTAAAATAGAATTCAATCATGTGTTGTGACTTGCCTTGTACTAAGTAGAGAAGTACCTTAAATGACTAATGGAAAATAGAAAGGAGGGACTTGTTTCCCCCAACTAGTGAGTATGTATGATAGCCTAAGGTGGTACTTAGTGTGATTGGTATTATGGGATGCCATTTATGCATTGCACAAGTATGACTTGGAGCTACTTATTAGGTGTTCTCTTATATGATGTACGTTTAGTTTTGGTTGTGGCTATAGTTGCCATCTATGATATGATTAACTAAAGGTGATAGTTCCCTTGTCTATATGAAGTAAGCTAAGAATAATACCAAATGAATGGTAAGTATGAATATGGTGACTTTAAGGTTATGCTTAGTGTGAATGGTATTATGGGATTTTTTCATTCATGCATTGCACAAGATGCTTTAAGGTTACTTGAGAGTGGTATTATTATGATTTGAATGAGTGAGAGTTGAATAATGATTATATGATGCTTATGTTGGAGACTTTACTTATGATAATTACATTATCTCTTATGCTTATAGTTGATGTTTCATGAAGTATTGGATTATGTCTTATGTTGACTAACCCTTTTGATATTGTGCTCTTATGATGTCATGCTAGCTAACGTATTTAGTACATTTTGTACTAATGCATACTTTGCCTATATTCTAATCAAATGTAGGGTTCAGAGATTTGACTTCCAATCTTGAGGCTAGGTTTCAAGGAGCAAATAAGTTGAAGATTTGGATGAGTCCTCATAGCTTCGAGGACAAGGCCACTATTTCCTTTATGTCTTTTAATTCCATGTCATGAGACTAATGTATGGGTTGTGTCCCAAAGGTTTTAATTCAAAGTTGAGTTTAGATGGTTTGAGACAAAGTGTCGTAAAGAGTTCCGCTTGCTTTTATAAAAAACTTCGATTGTATGGATAAAGTTTTTAAAATTTCCGTACTTTTCTATTATCCTATGTTATGAATGCTAAGGGCTTGTATGAGACCCCTTCAAGGTCAAGTACGTTGTGTTACTTCTAGGGTGTACCTCTGGGTCGTAACATGGATTGAATTCCTCAAGTACTGTGACATGAATGTGCTTTACCATCCTGGTTAGGCCAATGTAGTGGTTGATGCTCCCAGTAGGTTGTCTATTGGTAGTGTAGCACACGTTGACGAAGAAAGAAAATAGCTAGCCAAAGATGTTCACCGGCTTGCTCACTTAGTAAATT
This sequence comes from Solanum piurae, assembly GCA_029582685.1. NCBI lineage: Eukaryota > Viridiplantae > Streptophyta > Magnoliopsida > Solanales > Solanaceae > Solanum > Solanum piurae. The sequence continues at coordinate 4,367 of JAJOOO010030628.1, forward strand.
GCCTTACGGACACATCAGATAGTGCGGTGATAGTTCAGAATGGATTAGAATCTTCATTGGTAGCGGAGGCTAAGTAAAAATAGGATAGTGATCCTATATTACTTTAGTTGAAAGGTGCAGTTCATCAGTAAAAAGATGAGGTTTTCTCCCAAGCGGGAGATGTTGTGCTTCATTACCAGAGTCGTTTATGTGTTCCTAATGTGAGTGAGTTCAGGCAACAGATCCTGATAGAAGTTCATAACTCCAGCTATTCCATTCAGCAAGGTTCCACTAAGATGTACCATGATCTGCGGGAAGTCTTTTGGTGGAACGGCGTGAAGAGGGACATAGCAGATTTTGCGGCTAAGTGTCCTAACTGTAAACGGGTGAAGGTAGAACATCAGAAAGCAGAAGGTATGACTCAAGAGATTAACATTCCTACATGGAAGTTGGAAGTGATAAACATGGACTTCATTACGGGTTTAACTCGTACTCGTAGACAACATGACTCCATTTTGTGATAGTAGACAGAGTCACTAAGTCTTCTCACTTATTGGTTGTCAAGAATATAGATATAGCGGAGGACTACACCAAACTTTACATCAATAAGATAGTCAGATTGCAAGGGGTTCTCTTGTCTATCATATATCAGATAAAGGCCCTCAGTTTACCTCTAATTTTTGGGAATCATTTCAGAAAGGTCTTGGTACTCAGGTAAATCTCAGTATAACATTTAATCCACAGACGGATGGTCAGGCAAAACATACCATTCAGACCTTAGAGGACATGTTGAGAGCTTGTGTGATCGTTTTCAAGGGTAATGGGACGATCACCTACCTCTCATAGAGCTTGCTTATAATAACAGCTTCCATTTAGGTATTCAGATGGCCCCATATGAGGCACTATATGAGCGTAGATGCAGGTCCCCAATTGATTGGTTTGAAGTAGATGAAGCAGCCTTGATTAGGCCAGATTCATTTCATGAGGCTATGGAAAAAGTTCAACTCATAAGAGATAGTTTAAAGACATCCCACAGTCTTCAGAAGTCCTATGCAAATGTGAGGAGAAGAAACTTAGAGTTTGAAATCGATGATTGGGTTTTTTTGAAGGCGTCACCTATGAAGGGGGTTATGAGATTTGGCTAAAAAGGAAAGCACAATCTTAGATATGTAGGTCCTTACAGAATTCTGAAAAGGGTTGGTAATGTGGCTTATAAGTTAGAGTTGCCAACAGAACTAGCAGGGGTTCATCCAGTCTTTCACATTTCCTTGTTGAAGAAGTGTGTGGGTGATCCGGCATCAAAACTACCATTAGAGAGTGTGGCTGTGAAGAATAGTCTCACTTATGAAGAAGTGTCAGTTGAAATTCTTGACCGTCAGGTTCATAGGTTGAGAAAGAAGCTGACATGATGGCCAAGTATCCTATTTCCTTCTGATTTCGTTTCAACTTGAGGTAATAGTTCCTCTCCAGTCTCTTAATTTACTCTTGTGTAATTCAGTCTCAAAATTTTGTTCCCTCAGTTATTCTTGCATTTCAGCATATTTGTATGCTCTTGGAACTTAGTTCAGATAGATATCAGTTTCTAGTACTTAGTGGTAGGGACTGCAACTCCTCCACTCCATACTCAACCTGTTTAGATTTCATTCGAGGATGAATGTTCCCAAAAAGGAGATAATGTAACACCTCGAATCTCAAAATGTAGAAAATCCTAGCTATTAGAAAAAAATTGGTGCCAGTACCAACAAAACCACCCACGGACCGTAGGTGGGGTTCTGCCGTTAACGCCCAAATGTTTATGCTCTCTGATCTCACCCACGGTCGACCAGTACGGTCAATGGTTGGACCTACAGATCGTAGGTGAGGGTCAGCAACCAATTAGAGGGAAATGGTTGTTGGTTCAATTTCAAACGGTCATATATTTTAGCAAAAAAAATTAGGTGGCCCATGACCTATCAAATTAAAGATAATTGAATTCTATTTCAAACCCCACCGTGTTTGCTATAATCCTATCTAGAAGTAAAAAGTTATGCTCATTTTAGTGAAGACCTGTCTAGCAGACCATGAACCACAACCACAGTCGACGATTGGTAGTCCAAACAATGGCCCGTAGGTCCCTCCGTAGATAGCCTTCGTTAGCTTTTAAGTTAGGGTCATTTAATTCTTTTTCCTATGCGTTGGGCCCATAAAACACATCGTTTAATGCATAAACTACGTCGTTTTACTCAGTCTAAGCCTAATAACTTAGTCAGACTTACCCAGAACCCTCATTCTCCAAATATCATCCAAACTTAGAGCAAAAAGAAGAGGAAAAAGTCGACCAAACCTCCCAAGAACAATCAACAATGTTCTTCAAGGTTCAACCCCGAAATCCAAAGGATTTCTCCGTAGATTTCATCAAAAGGTATGTGGGATTTTAGTTGTGATTTCCTTTTATCCACTAGGTCCCAAGAATTCAGTCAGTTTTCTTGATTCTCCATATCTTGTTTAGACCTAGGGTTTGTAACATCTTAGGAATTTATTGTTATTTCAACTGTTATATAATCCAAAGTCTAATTATTAGGTTTTCTTGGAAACGTTGTTAATTCCTTGTATAAAACTTAGAACCCTAGTTTGTATAAATTCTCTTAGTTCATGAATTATACTTGCTAGGTCAGTTAAACAGATAATCATGCTCCAAATTTTGAATGTCACATTATCAATATATAAATGTTGCATTCTCATATTGAATGTTAGCATTTTAAGCTATTCAGTCTTTCAGTAACATTTGTGTCATACATATTCAGTTGGGAGTAGACATAAAACCGAGTTGGAATAGGGTTCAGTGTACCCTCCTAGTCCAAAACTACGTGCCGCATAGGATTATAAGTCCCCTCAGTTGGGCATCAGATTTAGTGATCACGCCAGTCATGCATTTATACCCCTAGGAATGTATATTGGGTCCTCTCGATGCCTTTCATGGTGTAGGTTTAGGTACTCAACATCGAGATCACGCTTAGATTGATTCTTGGTCCATATTCAACAGCTTCAGTTGTGAGTCCTCATATTCTGAGGACAATAGACATCTGAGATCTACGTGATTCTCTAACTAAATACCATCACTATGATCTACGTGATGATAAAGCGTTTCGTCCATGCTGTTAGAACTGACATATACCTTGTCGGGGTATAGAACATCCTCAACTATGCTATGGTTAAAAGCAATAAGGAATCATCTAAAAAATATGATCTTTTACCCATTGTTTAAATATATGGTTGATGAGGATTTTGAGTTTTCTGAACTGATTCCCATATCGGTGATCAATGCTACTCCCAATAATATGTAGAACTTATGGTCAAATGTAAAAAAACACAACTCATCTTGGACTTGAGATATGGTCGTTTTAAGTTGACCCAATTAGAATCTTACATCAAAACTTATTAAGGTTGATAATCATTAGGTAATGATTATATCCATATTAAAGACTAGATTAGAAGGGAACTAGAGTGTTGTTGTTATAAAAGTGTAGCGTCCTTTTTGAAAAAAATTATATTGATTTCTATCAAAAGTCCTTGTGATCATTAGATGTTAGAGGTACTATATTATATCAATATTATTAATTTAGGATATTTTGTGGAATTGAGACTCAACCCTAGGCTAAAAATAAAGGGAAAATATGAGACTTTACATCAAGATTAGGAACTTAAGTGTAGGTTGGGTGAGTTTTGGATCTTGGCTAGACAAGTAGTAATAGGGGTGTCTATGAACTCATTTGCTTACGAATATTGCATATTTGATAGATTTGGGAAAATTTTGTAGCTTTATGAAAGGTAAAGGCAAAATGTTGAAGATTCGTGACATATGTTCGACATTCAAGGTATGTTAAGACTTTTAGACTTTGTTGAAGGATGTTTTTTCTAATTAAAGAATAAAAATGGAATAGACCATGGGTTAGGGCGAAAGATGGGGGTCTCGTACCAATTGTGTGACGCGCATTGGTAAGAGTACCGGTGTTATATAGGGAAAGTTTATTACTATAGAATGAAGATTGTAATCCGAGAATGCCAAAGTATATGGGCATTAGCTGATGTATCACTGACTTGAATTCTTTTGTCTGATTATGTTTATTTATTAAACCCGTATATTTGTGATATTTTAGGTGATTATATATCAAACTGATAATTTATTGGTTGAGATGCATCGTCATCCCATATTATTGAAATCATATTGTGCACATACATTGACATGAGATTAAGTATAAGTTTGGCACGTGAAGATCGTCCGTGTTGGGGATTGTGAGATGTAAAGATTATAATTTGGGCACGTGGAGATCGTCCGTGCGGAAATTATTTGGCTTTATGATAGTGCATTGAGATCATCCACACAGACACATAGAGATCATCTGTGTTGGTATATGGATCTCGTGAGTCCCCCATGGGTCATGAATTTTCGATGTATTTCTGAGCAGTATCATTTATATACGGTTGAAAGAGTACTTGGCATCTGAGGCATATCATTTCATGGTATCACATTGCATTGAATCTAATTACATGCTTTATTCTTGTTGATTATATTCTCTATTGGTGGTTGGACATTACGTGACATTTGATTATCCCTATTTGATGAAACTTGACTGGTAAGTATAATACATATTTGTACAAGTAAAATGATGATTTTCTTATTTGAACTCCTTCCACTACTTTTGCATTGTCGGTCTATGAGATATATTGGGTACATGTGGTTTCATACTCATACTACACTTGTTGCACTCTTTGTGGTGCAGATTCATTTCCAAATACGAACGCATCTCGTGGAGTTTTTGAGTCCGAGCTTGGAGTATCTTGGAGTTGTGGTAAGTTTCTTGGTTGTTCCCTAGCCCACACCTCCCTCTATTTTATTTTTTATTTTGTTCCTATTGTATTTAGACATGATATCTTTTATTTTTAGGCTTGTCATTTTAGTTTCAGACTTGCACCTTATTTTAGAAGCTCTTGTACTTATGACCCAATTCAAGAGTGGTATTTTAGCTTTCCACAGTTCCTACTTATGAAATACTTAGAGCTTGAGGTATTCTGCTTGTTGTTTAACTTTCACCTTAATTATTCAGTTAAATTGGTAAAACTAATGGGTTGGCTTACCTATCGGTTGGGAACATAGGTGGCATCACGACATGTAAAATTTGGGTCGTGACAGAAACTATTGAGTTTAATTATGTATGTTAAGCTTCTTTATGCTTGAGTAAGTCTTCCACTAAATAGTCAGTCAGGCCAATAGTTCTCACTACAACAAATATGGTTCTCGAGTGCCGACCATGTCCACGGTGTAGGCTCGGAACGTGAAAAATGGCCTCTTCTTTGTTGCAAAGCATGACTAGTCTAGAATGTAAAAATATCAATCATTCACCATAAAGAGCAAAACTTTATACAGAAATCAAACCCCAAACAATCAGATAAAAGAACCCCACAAACAAACAGAAACATAAAAGATCACTCATTGATTGATGGAAACAAACGAACTTGACTTTTATTTCTTTACAAAGAAAACAGTGAGTTGACGAAGAAACTTACAGTGAAGTTGATAACTTGTTTGTTTGAGAATGCAAATGAAAGAGAATTGGAAGGAAAGGGAGAGTGAAGAAATTTTTGTACATAGGAAATTCTCAATATTATGGTAATACATTATGTCTGCATGAGTAGGATTCGGGAGGATTAGTAGTTTCTCTTAATTCTTTACAACATTCTATTTGATTTAATTTGATGAGTAGGAGTCGGGATAAATTTTAAACTTTATTTGATTTAATTTGATGAGTAGGAGTAAGAAGGATAAATTTCAAAATTTAGTTCTTGTTATATTTTCTTAAGCATTTAGTTTGATGACCTAAGAGAGTAAAATTGAAATTTAATTTAATTTAATATAACAAGTAGGAGCCAAAGGGTAGATTTTGAATTTTAGTTTTAGTGATATTTTCTCAACAAATAGAGCATGGTATTGCATTTCCATATCAAATTCTTGGAACTTGGAAGTACATTGAAGGTAATGCACTTCCAAGGACTTGATATGGACATACAATACCACGCTCTATTTGTTGCTTTGACACATCTTCAACTTCCTTCAATTTTGCCTCCACGCTCTCGCTCCGTTGTTGAAGCTCAACAATATTCTTCAACGTTTTAACGGATGTTTTCAGCATCCTTTCTATGCTAGTGATCTTGATTTTTTTTTTCCATGACGACACTTCTACTTTGGGAAAGTAAGAAAATATGATGTAGAATATTGATACCACGAGTATATTTATAGTGATTAATTATCATACTGTCTGGTACGAATGAACTCATGTACAATAAGTAATTTACCATAAATGGTAGTAGAATATTTTGGATCCCTTCTTATTAATTTCGAATTATTAAATTTAAGAATCATATTCTAATTTAATATACAATAATTTATTACATTTTCATTATAGATCATTTGTATAGGTGATTTGACTTTCAATTTTGCTTGTCAAACTTATTGAATTCATGGTAAAAAAAAAGTAGTTATAAGAGTCAAAAATATTTTTAAATCATTTTGACTTTATGTTGTAACATAGCATATTTGTTTTTAGCTCCTGAAATACTAATAAATTGTGATATTAATTCTTATAATATTTTATTAAGCACCTTCAATTTTAAACTAAATTAAACACTCATATGTGATATTTTGCATGTGAAGATTTCACAAATTTTAAAAGCTACTAATTATTAAATCATTTAATTTTTTATGTACTATGTTAAATTTGTATTGATAATCCATATTTAAGAATAATGTAATTTCTATTAATAGTCGAGTTTTAACATATTTCAATATAAAATGATTAAGAAAATATCACAATAAATAAAATTTTAAATTTACCTGGTTCCTACTCATTAAATTAAATTAAATTAATTTAAAATTCACACTCCTGTCTCCTACTCATCAAATTAAATTAAATTAAATTCTAAACTTACCCTCTTGAATCCTACTTATCAAATTAAATGCTTAAGATAATATCACAATAACTATAATTCAAATTTTACCCTTTTTGCTCTAACTCATCAAATTAATTTAAATAAATTCAAAATTTACCCTGTTCGGTCCTGACTCCTACTCATCAAATTAAATACTTGAGAAAATATCACTAAACTAAAATTTAAAATCTACCCTCTTGATTACTACTCGTTAAATTAAATTAAATTAAATTACAAATTTACTCCCTTAGCTCATTCAATTAAATGCTTAAGAAAATATCACAAGAACTGAAATTTGAAATTAATCCTTCATGAATCCTCATCAAATTAAATCAAATAAAGCTTAAAATTTATCCTCATGACTCCTACTCATCAAATTACATAAAATAGAATGTTGTAAAGAATGAGAGAAACTACTAGTCCTCCCTAGATCCTACTCATCAAGACAAAATCTATTATCATGATCTTGAGAATTTTACTGTATATACAAATTTGTTCACTCTCCCTTTGCTTCCAATCCTTTCTCATTTGCATTATCAAACAAACAAGATATACAGTGGTTATTTTGAGATTTTCATGAGAATGTTGACGGAGAAAGGGAAAATATGGGACATTTTTTCTGCGATTCAAGGCGAGTTTCCGTCAGATAATAAGATTGACAAATTTTATGGATTTATGATCACCGAAAGTTGCAATGACACTCATAATAATGTTAACTTTTATAGATATTCCAAAAGTAGATAGGTCAAAGACCATCTTTACTAAAATAAATTTGTTAAGAATCTTAGCAATTTTACTCAAACCATCATTTAAAGCCTAAGCAATATTTTTTATGTCTTATCCCTAAAGTTAAAAATGTTAGAAAATTATACTTATTTGACCTGTGTAATACTACTGATAAAGTTATTATCAAAATCATTTCAATTGTATTGAGCCCTTTTGAAAAGAATTAATTGGTCTGTACCAGACTAGTTTCTTGAAAGCTCGTCGTACTTGTGACAATATTATTCTTGTTCAAGAAGTTTATTAGATCAATGTTTCCAAAAGGAAGAAAAGAAGTTGATGCTTAAAATGGATTGAGAAAAAAAAATTGCTCTAATTGAATGGTCCTTTGCTTATTTACAGTTGGTGAGATCATTGAGGTAAATGCCATCTTGATTGCATACTTAGTGTAAGGAAAGCATGTGTAAACTAAAAGTTGGATGAAGATGATGAAAAACCAATAATGAAATTCTGAGTTATATATATAACATAAGTTTAAAGCGTTAATACAACATCATTTAGGAAATTGTAGTGTCACGACCCAGACCATCGGGATTGGCACCCACACTAACTCTCCAATGGGAGAACCATTACTAAAACCCGACTAAGAAACGTAACAAAAAGCTATGCATTTAAAGATACAGAAGAAATTTTAAATGACTAAATAACATGGAGTTCCCATAAACTCTGAAATCTTAATTAAACAACTAACAAAACTATTGCGGAAGTTCAACCCCTAGAACCTGAAAGTCATTGTACCAAAACTCTATAATTCAACAAGTCTAAGAAAAGGGGTACAACCCCAAAACCAAATATAAGAATATGTCTGAAACACTAGTCTAAGTTCGAAGAAAATGGACTAAACGAAAATGAAGGATCCATGGCAGCCTGAAAGAACTGGCTCACCCTCGAATCGGGTCCCAATTATTTGTCTCCTAGCTGAGGTCTATTAGTAGCCGTCTTAAGATGCCCTGTACTCAACAAAGAACGAGCAAGTGAAATATTAGTACACAACCACAGTGTACTTATTGGATCACGCGACTACTCTAGTAAGCGGAACATACGCAAGTCATTACAACACAGTAAACACACATATACAGAAAGCATAATTCAGTTATCATTTCAAGAGCAATGTACAATTCCACTGTATCAATAACAAGTAGATACGACAGTTTATAATGGTCCTCTCATGGGACTTACACCCAAACTGTTAGTGTGTCGGAAAGTGACACTCGATCCAATATACATATGTCGTAATGTAACACCAAATCCAATGTATGTGTCGAAACATGACATCCGATCCAATGTATGTATCGGAACATGACACCTGATCCAATGTATGTGTTGGAATGTGACACCCGATGTAATCAGCACAATAACAATCACAACCACACCATAATAAAAAGTACACCTAG
>JAJOOO010030629.1:0-15232 GCA_029582685.1 Solanum piurae
CTTTTCATTTTAATTATGATTTAGCTTCCGCATCAGTTTGTTATCTTTAGTATGCTCATGATCATGCCAGCAGGGTTAGCTTGGGATCACTTGTGGTCCTAGGTCCCGTGTCCGCGTCTCGGGGGTAGTCTCGGGGCGTGACAATATTTTTCATGATTAGGAAACTCTGTTAAATAATATTAAAAATGAAGCCCAGGTCCCAGAGAGATCAAATGAAGAGCCAACCAACACTTGAAGAAAAGAAGACCTGACTTGATAAGCAAATCTGAACAAACCTTCATTGATTATATAAATGCTCTCAGTTTAAAAGGAAGGACAAATAGAACTTGAGACTTGCAGGATAAAATGAAATCCATGATAGCTCCAATATAAGACATGGTATTGAAATCTTTGGAGAGGTGAGATAACTGATAAATATGGGTCAATAACAGAGGGATCGAGAACTAGAGATGTCACTATGCCTTTTGGATGCAGACTGTGGAGAAACATATTGAAGGGATGGGAAGATTTTAATGTAAATATCTCATTCAAGGTAGGAAATGGAAAGAGAATCAATTTGTGGAAACATACGTTGTGTGGGGATAACTTACTGAAAATTGAATTTCTGAGTTTGTTCTGAATATCATGGAGAACACTAAGTAGCGACTTTTTGAGATTTAAAAGGGATTTCCACGATTGGGAGGTGACTGAGCTTCACAGGTTGTTGGCCATTCTACATAGGCAAGTTATTTCGTTTGATAACTCTGATGCTTTGCAGTGGGGTTCAGGCCTTTGGGGAATAATGGAGTTTTCTCTGTTAAATCTTTCTATGAGTAACTTTTGGTTAGGGTCTGTGTGATGCAATATGAACACCACATGTGCCGAGGAAGGTGTATTTTTTCTCTCATTTGGCTGCTAGAGGGGTGATCTTGACGGCGCAAAATCTTAGAAAGCGAAAGACTGTTCAGTTGGTGTTACATAGACGTGGATCATCGTCTCCTACATTGTGTTTTTACCATGAGGTTATGGTGGGACATGCTTCAGTGGTTTGGAACTTTTGGGCAATGCCAAAAATTGTGGAAAACTTGATGATTTGTTGGAGGAGAAGAAGTAGGGTAGGTTGTAACGTGATTCCTCCTACGTTGAGTGGGTGGTTTGGAGATAGAGAAATAGAAGAGCTTTGAGGGGGTAGAGTTGAGTTTTACTCTGTTCAGTAGTAGCCCTCAGTCTCTTATTTTCTTTTGGTGCACCCATAAAGTTCCTAGTTGTATAGAATAACAGGCGGATTTTGTAAAGAACCGCGTCTTTTTTAAAATTCTTTTCTTTTTGGTAATACCCGTTGTATACAGCCAATATTGTGTCCATGTTAATAAATGAAATACTTTTACCTGATAGAAACAAGAAGATATGATATTGAAATCTAATAACCGTGGAAAATAAAGCACACAGCAAAAATTTTAGTTTAGAAATACCTGAAGATCCCCTTGCACCTTGCAGAACTGCAAATAATTGTTTCCTTCCATCCCTAGTAAAAGCAGCTCTATTTTTTTTATTGTCAGCACCAGTCAAACTCTGTAAACAAACACAGAAATGTCCTGAGTGTCAATACAAGTCACAGGTATGTGACATAAATCGAAATGCTCACCATAAAAAGCAATGCAGATAGATTTAATTTTGGGTGAACTTCTAAAGCCCTGATCCGAGGAAGTGGATAAACTGCTTCTCCTCCTTGCTGAGATAGAATTCTCGGGATGTCAATGGATTCAATTGCTGCAACATAGCAGTTAATTTATCAACACATAGCATCAACAGAAAGGATCACAAAGACGCATGTAAAAAAGGAAATACAAACTCCTATCAAAGTTCCAACATGAAATACATATGTTGTTGGTAGCAGTAGAACCCAGACTCCAGACTCCACTTGTGGGATTTCACCGGGTATGTGGGCGTTGGTGTTGTTGGTAGCAGCAGAAAAAAAAATATATATACTCCCTCCATTTCAATTAATACAAATTTATTTGACTGGGCACAGAGTTTAAGAAAGAAAAAAAGATTTTTGAGACTTATCGTGTTAACCATGACATTTTGTAGTTATAAGACTTTAAAACTTGTGGTCCTAAACATGCCATAACATTTGTGTGGCTATAAAAACTTCTAAAAGGGGGTAAAATAGAAAATTGAGTTAAATTGTTTCCAAATTTAGATGGAACCGTTCTTTTTTAGAACGAACAAATACGGCAATAGGGTCACATAAACCGGAGGGAATAGTAGTTATTGCTAGTTGGTTTGATCCAGAAAATACAACATAATTTACTGAATATGACTTTACAAATGAATCTTGTATTTTTTATTTTTTTGATAACCGAGAAATCCGTCTCTGACCCGCCCTTTGGACTGAATCTTGTATCTTCAAAGTAGGTGAAGTTATGTATAAAAATATTTGCAATTTATAAGTGGATAATACTTTCTGTTCTTTTGGATGTTCTCAAATAGAAAAAATAGCAAATAAAACAAAGAAAAAAGAGTACTATTTGAGAACAAGATCCATGATGCGCAATGTTAGTTCTAAATTTTGATTTACGGTTTGTGCATGTCATCCTTGCATGAGGGTCTCTCTATCATTTCAATTTTATTGGATGTCCCTGAAGAAATGGTAAAGGGCAACCTAATGCATGAAGCATCCAACATTCAAGCAGGGTTCCGGAAAGGACCACACCCCGCGGGGGTGTGATGTAGACCGCCTACCCTAACGCAAGAATTAATGGTTGATTCCAAGGCTCAAACTCGTGACATATAGTTCATACTGTTAGAATAGCTTTGCTTACCTCACCCAAAAAGAGCCTAAACTTTTAAATATAAGCCTTTTGTTTTTTTATCAAGCAAAATGAGTTTGCTCTTTGTCCTATTACAAAAGAAATCCTTTAATCCAGCTTGAAACACCATAGAGGAACATAATCTACAAGTAAAAACACCAAATCTGAACGGTTCATTTAAAAATCTTTACTACCTCCCAAGACTCTTAAAACAATTGACGTACATTAGAAGCTCCTAATTCATGTCAAACAGCTTCACCCAAAAGTGATCTCAAGACAATTTCATTGGGGGGGGTTCAAAGAATTGAGTTACCAGCAGGCTCGAAAAAGTTTGCTTGCATGGGTGGCTTGTTGGGATTCAGTACCACCCTTGTTTTCCACACCTGAATATTTCCATCCTTGGGCAAAGTGACCAGCAATCGCAGCATTGGCAGCCAAGAAACTGATGTGATAGGTTGAGAACCTACTTGGGTACTGTTATTATTGCAAGCAAAATATTAAAAATTATAATCCACCTATGAGAAAGAAATGTAAAATTTCATATTTAACATCAGAAATTGGAACTTCTACAATTGGAATTATAACTGTCAGAGTTGGTTTTCCCAAATTTAATCAGTAAAATACATGATTCCAGAACCCATTCAGATGTGATTTTTATTCGACATTTCTATTCAGAATTCACGGGTTATTTTTAATGCACATTTCTTTTTAAGAAAACACACTTCAAAAGGAAAATGAGAGCTTACTGAAAGCAATATAACTATTGAATAAGACTAAGCTGTCGGTTAGCTTTCAGAGAAGGAACCCCAACATTAGTCAGAAAATTCAGGCAGAAAGAACTGGCATATTGGTTGCTAAGGCCCTAAATTGAGCTAGATATGAGAAGACATCAGAAAAAATTAAGATTGCGGAAATTGCAAAGAATGAAATGTAAAGTCAACCATAGCTGAATTGTACATCACTTACATTCCAATCATCATAGGCCTTTCAGTTGATACATCCCATGCAAGAAGAGTACCACGTCTATCTCCAATAAAGAGCCATTCCAATGTTGGATGAAATGCAAATGCACCAGCACCAACCAGCTTGATAGTATTATCCACTATATATGGCAAACAAACAGGCTTTCATGAAAGTTCCACTAAGTTCAAACTTTCCAACAAAAAAGAGAATATATTAAGAAACTCGTTCAAATCTCACATTGTAAAGTGTAATGTACAGCATATGTATGGATGTTATAAGCTCGAATCAAGCCTTCCGCGTAAGCTACATACTGAAATCAAAAGGGAGGGAGAAAAGGTCAGATCAAATTGGCAGTCGCAAACTTTGCCGGTCAATCATGAAATGGGAAGTTTTAATTGCACTAAACATGTTACCAGAACTGGGAGTCGAGGATGGCAAGCAAGATTGACGATAGGTTTCTTCAGGTCAGTCTTTATTTTTGTTGGCGCCTTCCCACCCTCCACAGTTCCAACAACTTCACAAGAAGAGAAATGGATCAGAAACACTTGCAATAAAATAGCTATTCAAGAACAAAAAAATTGCTATCAAACTAGCATTTGATTGTAGAAACGTAGCAAATGACAAAACGTTGTTTTTAACACTGTGTTGCCTGTCCAGCTTGAGCACACCTTGACTATTCCACCAGCTACTTGTTACCTTCCACCACCACAAGTACCGTGTAACTTTTTCCACCAAGCAATAGATAAATGGGAAGCAATAAGCCAGGGTTAAACCCTAGTCTCCAAAGTTTTGCAAACGAAAAGACTCTTCACAAACTCCCAAGTTCTGACTCAGTGATCTTTTCTTATTTTTTTAATGGGCTATGGGCGTACAAGAAAAGAATGATGTGCAAGGAAAGGAAGCTGCTGTATTTCTCATTCAGGGATAATACGCTTCAAAGCATGAGAGCGGAATCCAGAAGGACAAAATACATCATCAAGAAAACCAGAACAGAGAGACATGAAGGCAGAAGTAGTAAAATGTTGCAGGCACTCGGTCAAACCACATAAAACAAAATACTAACGCTCCTAAGGAAATATGGAGATAATGTGGTAGCATTGACAGGAAAGAAGTATAGACTCGGCCATAATTGATGAATGACAAAGGACTCTTTTGAAATGCACATCAGCATAAGCAGAAAAGCACAGGATAGTTAATGCAGCTCTCAGGACTAACATTGCCAAGACTGCATCCAACAACCACATTACACAAGAAACAACAACACCACGCAACTCTGGCTTGCGTCTGCAACTCCCAATAGCTGGATTACATCTCTCATGTCCATATAACCCGTCACTCAGATGGTGAAATATCTATAATTAAACTAATAACAACACTGGTGCTTTTAGATACTGAGTAAATTTCTAACCAAGGACACATATCCTAGGAGCAGTTATCAGCTATAATTTACTTTTTAACTCAAACAACGCAACAACAAAAAACTACTTAAATATGAAAGAGATGTGTGTACAGGCATGAGCTCCAACCTGTTACACTCATCCTACGATGGAAACCAAAAAATACAACAGGTTGAAGAGGAGTCAAAGCAAGATGAACTTCAGTATCAGAAGAAATGCGTTCGGTCCTCTTCTCAGGTGAATGTAAAACACACGTTTGCTCTGCATCAAAATCACACGAACGCATTGTACAATCCTACAATAAGCAGCAAGCAAAATGAGTACAATTTTCCTAAATGCAAGATTATAGCATAATGAGTATCGATGACAGCAATATCCGAGTTCAAATACCCCACATAAGCTTCGAAGGAACAGGTGACATCATTGGAGCTTTAAACTCAACAGTAAGAAACCATTGAAATTCACACTGGAACAATGCGATTATTAAATTTTTACTAGCAAAAATGTATATCACAGACAAAAGAGGTTAATAAAATGCATACTAGCTTTATTCTAGGGGTTTTAGAACTCTTATGGGAATATATGAACTCCTACAACGGGAAAAGAGGATAATAAAAATGCATACTTGCTTCCTTCTTCGTTGTCTTATACAAAAGAAACAAACAACAAAAAGAAGATTAAATTTGGGATCCATGATGTAAATTTGGGATCCCAGCCTTTAGTGCTGAAGTAATATACACAAAACTGTTACCTTTGTCAAAAAAAAAAAAAACAATAATTACATGTTATCGTACTTATCAAAAAATTCTAGCAAGTTTATTTTATAAGGGAAAAAATTCTATTACGAATAATCTGAGAAGCTTTATCCTTGATTTCAAGGTATCTAATTGCAAAGAGAAAAGGAACCTAGAGTATCATGAGCAATATGAAGAACACTATCTGCTATGTCCAAAAGGGTAATAAGTTGGTCTGTTGTTACTAAATTATATGATTAAAAGAAACAAAAAAAATTTAAAGAACAATAACAGAAGATTACACAGAGTTGAAATTCAAAGGCATGATCTTTCAGGATATAATAAGTAAGAAAAGGAACTTATCACAAAATAATTAAAAACACATAGATAAAAACACTGAATAACATAGAGATTCAATGTGCTGAAGAGTGAAGCCATTCATTATATCACACCTCAGTTCAATCATCCTTCTCTATAAAATTTTCTTCCTTGTGATTCTAGTAGCATGTCTTCCTTAGTTTCTTACAATGCCATACGAATCTATAGTACATACAGTTCTTTTGTTGGTTGGTTGATGCAAGAAAAAAGGGGATTTCTGAAAGTTGTCACCTCTCCAAATTGGCATTCTTACTGTAGCCAATAAGATAATCCTTCTATGCATAACAAACATCTTTAAGAATAAACTTTCACAATTTATCGAAGCCAATGCACAAAAAAGAAAGAAGAACTAAATGAATAAGATCTGATATTTTCATTGGAATGCTATATGCCAGCCACCCAGCACCCAACCCTCGTCTCAAACAAAGAAAACTAAAGGTAATCAATTGCTCAGTGCAAATGGAAGTCTTTTGTGTTGTTGGATTTAATGATATGACCCTTCCTACACAAACAAATTACTGATAAAACTTAAGCACTAAAACGTTGCCAGTATATCACCATGTAAAGCATTTTCTCATGGTTTCTCAACAAATCAGAACTGAAACCATATTAAACTATTCACATCTAAAAAAAAAAGAAAATGTTCAGTTAATTGTTTTGGGGGATTCAAAGTTAGCACATGAGGCCAGTGACATGATGCTTCACCACACTTAAGTTCATCGCAACACGACTAGTTTCAAATGTAACAAGTGTTATCACTTGCAGGTTTTGACTGAAATTATTGAAATCTTTGAAGAAATTTAATGAACTAACCTCAAGAATAGCAATTACACAATGTCCACTTGTTGGACTATAAGCCATACGAACAACAGGGGAACCAATGTCTATAGAAGCAATCTTGCTTCCCGTATATGCATCAAATTCTGCCCATTTAAAATATACTCAGGATCATCACACAGTTAATTAACAGAACATAAAGCATATGTGATTCTGTTTCAATTAAAAATTCAAAGCTGAAATTGAGAAGGGTTTACCAATTATTTGGCTTCCAACGGCAACAGCGAGAAGCGCCTGAGTGGGATGAAATGCGGCGGCGTGAGGCTGTAACGACTTCGAACTCCGACCAACATGCCGGAGATCTAAATGCTGTAGAGTCGCCCACTCCATTGATCCACCCTAATTTAACTAACCGAGACCAATTTCAACAAAGATGAACAGTTGTTGATTGAGGTTTCAGATCCAGATCATGAAAATGAACGGATCAAATTTCAGATCAGATTCTGAAAAGCTTTGATGACGAAAATTAGTCTGATATTAACTAATCTACAGAAAAGGGGTTGAAGAGAGGATGAAGAATCTGATGCGAGATACTTGCAGGATTGTAAAAAGTCGAAACAAAATTATTATCTAGCCATTTTTATTTGCCACAGTGTAAAGTATTAAATTAGAGTAGTAATTATTTTGTAAGGTTATTTGAACAAAAACAATGAGAAGTACGCTGTTAATTTAAAATTGAGGTCAATTACATAGAGTAATTTTTATCATTAACACAACTCTGTTTAAATAGTATCAGTCCAAATGTCCAATAACATATAATTAAAAATAAAATAATATTTTAGTTTAAATTTAAACAAACAAAGGAACAAAAAAACATTATCAGATTGTCTTAAAAGAACATGTTTTTCAAACTTCTTCACAAATAGTAACATTCCCAGATTCAGAGATTTATAGTAGAACTAATATGCAAGAATCACAAAGAAAACATAAATAGTGAACCAAGAAAAAAGGAGGAAGAAGAGAACAACATTCCCAGATTGAGTTATCAAGATTCAAGAATGCAAAGAAAATGGAGAAATTAAAACTTGTTTTGTCAAGAGTTATGGATATGGAGAGAGTATTTATTAACTAACTAGAATCAATATGCCATAAAGAGTGAAGAAGAAAGTAATATTCTCAGATTCAAGAATGCAAGTAAATGGAGAAATTGAAAAGTGGGTCGTCAATATATGATAACAAATTCATTGGAGAGACCACATAAACCTGTAAAGTTGCTTACAGCATAAAAACAGGTAACACATTGCGCATACAAATGGATTCCTACTTACTTGGAGCCGAGGAGGAAAATATCGACATGTTTGGTAACAGAGAAAGCAAAGAAGAGCCGGAATATTTATTTTTCTCCGACGTGTATTAAATGACAATTAAATTGGAATGGCTCCGGTTGCACACTTTTAACCGCAAGGGTGTCCGCTTACGGTTTAAGCTAATCAATTAAAACACCTTCGTTTTTTCTTTAATTTAATAGCCTTTTGATCACTAATTATGTATGTCCTTTTTAGTATACGAGTTAACACATTTAACTTTTATCTAATTTTTTAACACATGAATATTTAATGTTAAATATTTGAACTAAAATTTCTAGCCCAATTAAAATACAATTTTTTTTATAGGAATTAAAATAAAGAAGTCTAATAGAGAGGGAAAAAACACAAAAAAAAAAAGAGAGAGAGAAGAAAAGATATTCGAAAAAAATAATAGCAAACCAGGATGAAACAATAAAAATCGAGCCCACTGAACTCTTATATTTATATAATAGCAAATCAAGATGAAAATAATAATAAAAATCAAAATGGGTTCATTTTACTTTAATTTCATTCTTACGCGCTAATTGTGAGTATGGTCACTTGCTCATCCAACTAACCTAATAATACCTTCAATTATACATTAAAAAATAGTTTAGGGGGGTCATAGGACCCCCACAAAATTGGAGTGTGTAACAACAATTTCAGTCAAAGTTTATATGTGTTTTGAATCATTTTTCCAAAAAAAAAAAAAAAAATTATCGAATTGGCGAACCAATTTTTCTAACTTCTTAACAAACTACAAGTTTTTAATAGGAAAGGTCACATAAAAAAATTTGAAACTTTTAGGCACCTAAGTGGCAAAATCATAAGAGTCGATAACATCTTTCACAAATGACTTACTATTTTCGATATAAATTTATAACTTACATCATATAACAAATATAGTATAGCTAAGATTTTATAATTTGAATTTTCTATTTTAGGTATACATAAAAGTACAAAATTTTACTCTAAATTTAATAAAATGCACTCTTTTAGCTCAAGAGAACTACACAAACAAATTAAAGGTCTCGACTACCTACTTAACTCGTCATTCATACTCTAGCTATAAAATGAGTTGAGAACTTCTAATCAGTTTTCATTTTACTATTTAAGTTATAACTTGTAATTGGTATTGACAAACTTCAAATAAAAGCGTATATGCTTCTTTGCTGCAACTTGTAATTGGTATTGACAAATTTCAAATAAAAGTGTCTTTGCTCCTTTGTTGATTCTACTTCTTTTTCTCCTTCTTGTATATGAGCTTCCAAAAATGATTGTCGAGCTGTAACATTTCAACCTCTGTAATTTTTATATTTTTGACGTAGCAAATAATAAAATTCAATCACAATTAATTGGTTAATTAAACAAGAAAGTACAATACGAACAAAACTAATAAATCTTTCTTTATTGTAGTTCCATCCGCTAAACTTGGTAGAAATGATGGCTTGCAAGAGCAATTTATAGCAGTAATTATCACAAATAACATCTAGAAGACCGTAACAACAAAATATAATTGAAAAAAATATATATTTTCCTAAAATACATTGGAAAACAATTCATATCTAGTTTTTGAAAGTAGAATTGTTCAAACTTCATATCCATTTATGTCTGAAGTTGTAACTTCACCCCCAATTTTTCAACTCCAATGTGTGAACACACACACATATTATATTATATATATATATATATATATATGTGTGTGTATGTGTGTGTGGGGGGGGGGGGGTTGTTGGTTGTATGTACTATGTAGGTATATCAGGGCAAAAAGAATTTGTGTGTATGCCCTATTGTCACATGCAAGGCTACAATTATATATATCAATATAATTGGGACGACCTGCTTTCAACAAAAAAATAAAAAAATTTAAATCTAAGGTGATTTGGTTTATGCAATTTGAAATATAGTTCTCTGCTCAGACAACAAAAAAGAATTTGGTGAATTTCAATTTTTGAATTTTTTTCTTTTAATCCATCTACTTATGAAACCTTTAAACTATTTAATTATTCACGTGTTAGTATTACTCTACATCTGAGTTTAATCTAGTTCTAAATATAACATAAGCATCTATTATGTAAAAGGATAAAAAAAAACATACGTTTAGTACTAAATATGCTTCGTGAGAGAGATTACTGATAAGAAACTAGATTTTCATAGGAATATATAGCCTCAGAATTCAGATATGAAATTTTTTGACCCATGATTTTTTCTTCCAACAGGTGAACCGAAAATACATTTGGCCATAAAATTTCTGAATTTTCAAATATCATTTTCCAAATAAAAATTATGTTCTTTTATTTTAAAATACTCACATTTTTTGCCCTTAATTCCTAAAGTCTTTTTGGAAAAACAGTTTTAAATATACCTAAAACAGCATCTTCTAAGGGGAGGGCCGAGGGGGATCAATTGAAAAATCGCTGATACCGCGTATAAAACTAAAAACCTGAGCGGGCTTTCTAGGAAGCTTCATCGCCCCTTTTTTCTTTCATATTTATATATAAAAAAAAATCAGTTACCATCACATCTTATTCTATCTGATTCTTGAAGTATCAGAATCATAGTAATCTTTCCTAATAGTTTACACTAAATCCAGAAAAACTTGTGTGGACGTACGGCGACTGTACTAGTAGTGATCGAAGGTCAGATAAGTATAGTATACAGCTAGCTAGGATGATGGATGAAGATAAAGGATCAGACATTGAAGCTCAGGGGAGTTCCCCGCTGTTGATGAATGGTGAATTGGGTAAATCTAGTTTGATCATGAGGAAGTCGGCGCTCATTTTCAAATCTACTTACAAGTTCATTGAAGCTGGAGCAAGAATAGCATCTCTTTCACGAGTCTCATCGTCTTCCTCATCCTCCACCACAACCTTTTATACTCCTCTTCCCAGCTTTAATCTTAAACATGGAGTATGTATATATATATATATATATATGTATATAGTTTAAGTTATATATTGATGATATTAATTATAAATGCTCTCTGTCTAATTAGGACGCAGAAGGTGGTGGAGATCAAATCCAGATTGTTGAAACTGTGGCAGCTATACATGATGTTTATACTGTACAATCAAACAATGAGATTGAGCTTCAGCCTCATAATCAGAGTACTCATCAACAATGCTTAAAAATTAGTGAGGAGAACAACTTGGATGCACTTCACAATTTTGAAGGAGTCAAGGGGAGTAATATTCATGATGTTGACAAGGGAATTCAAGTTGGAGGCATTTCTAGCTGCCGCAAGGCGATAGACTTGTCTCATCACATGCTGATCTTCGCAGGGTATGGCCAATTCATGATCCGACAGTTAGTATGCAAGGAACCAACTATTTTTCTCCTTGCAATTGCTGCAATATTGTCGTTTGTCTTTGGAATCAAAGAAGAAGGTGTGCAGAATGGTTGGTTTGAAGGAGCAATTTTGGTTGTGATTATATTTGTGATTGTTTCGTTTAGGTTTGCACGAAATTGGTACAAAAGACATCTTTGGAAGAAGCAAAAAGATCACAAAGCAAGGATGAATTACTTGCCGTTGATTTCTGAAAAGGACTCCAGTTTTTGTGCCTACTTTGATAAGTTGAACAATTACATACATATTAGTGGGTTGTTGATTGGCATTTTGATCACTGTGGTGCTGTTCATTCGCTTTATATTGGGCCATAAAGATGATGAGAATGGATACAGATTAGAAACCAAGGAAGAACCAGCTGAAATTGCACAGATAATGAATGCCGTGAAAAAGGTTTTGACAGAATCGAAGGGAACAGTAAGAGTTTTGATAACTTCACTTGGTGTCACACTGGTAGGGATGACTGAAGGAGTTCCATTTCTTATTTCAATTACAATGGCATATTGGTATCCGAATTTTGATGTTAACATGGAATCAGTCAGCACCTTCTGTATAGAAAATGTTGGCTGGTCGAAAGAGCCAAAATTGAAAGTTGGTAAGTTTTTTCTTGACAGAAAAGATGTTACCAGGATACCGCCAGATGTCTGCCGTGTTCTCTCTGATGGGATTGGTGTGTCCACTCTGACTTCTCAAACAACCGACCAAAGAATGGAAGAACCAATACTATGTTGGGCAGAAAAGAACATGGGTATGCAGAGAGACACTTTGGATCAGCAGGTCATCATTGTGAAGGACAATGATAGTGAGATGAATCCTTTTGACGGACCTTGTGGAGTTGTCATAGAGAAAAATGGAGATAACGGGAAGGAGTACTATTCACACTTCAAAGGACAGGCTGATTCGATATTGTCAATGTGTTCAAGTTATTATGACATGAAGGGTGATGTGCAGGATTTGGATGACGAAACAAAGAGTGAATTTGCTCAAGCTAACAACAACAATGTGAACGTAGTTGCATTTGCCTGCAAACATACTCGGGTTGTTGAATTTGATGAATATGGCCTAACATTCATTGGTATGTTTGTCTTAGAAGATACTTTCAATCTAAACAACATGAGGCAAGGAATCGAGATTCTGAAAGAAGGCGGAGTGAAGATGATATTTACCTCGGAAGAAGATGTTGAAGTGCTTCGTACCATTGGTGATGAAACAGGATTGCTCAACTCACGTGAAGCTCTAGTAGTTAGGGGCGAAGATGCTACGAAGGAAAATGTTGATAAAATTTGCATTATGGGAAACTCCTCTCCCGCACACAAGCTTCTTTTAATAGAGCAGTTGAAGAAAAGAGGAGAAGTGGTGGCTGTGGTAGGAGAACAAGCATCTGAAAGTAATGTGGTTCTTGAAGCAGCTCATTTTGGCCTGCCTGTGGTGACTAACTGGCCTGAAACTATAACTTATGTGATAAACAGCATCAAGGGAGGAAGAATTGTTTGTGAGAATCTGAGGCAACTCATCCAAGTTGAGGTAATCTTGGCAATCAGTAGCTTATCAATAAACTTCATACTGGTTATATTAGACGGAGATTCCCCGTTAACAATCATTCAGTTGGTATGGGTTAACCTTCTTGTTACATTTATTGGAGGGCCAGCTTTGCTATTTACTCAACTAAGGGATGAGCTTTCTATCAGACCAAGAAAACCACCAATTACCAAGCCTATGTGGAGAAACATACTTTTTCAAGCTTCTTATCAGACTGGCATTTTTGTATTCCTTCAACACAAAGGAAGTGCAATACAGGACATCACTCCAAAAGTTAACAGATCTATAGTCTTTAACGGGTTCGCTCTGTGTCAGCTTTTTAACATATTCAGTGCAAGGGATTTGGAGCAGAAGAATTTTTTCAAAGGTTTTGGTCAAAATTACTTGTTTTGGGCATTGTCTGTGCTCTATCTTGTGTTGCAGTTTGGATTCATTGAAGTAGAGGCTGTCTTTGTCTTTAGCAACACGGCACGACTGAATTGGAAGCAATGGGTTGAATCCATTTTAATTGGAGCTGTAACATGGTTGATTGATATGACAGTAAAATGGGCATCACAATACATAAAGATAGACAAATATTGTGATTGTGGAGTTCTTCACCTAGCTAGAAACTGGTTACAGTATTGGTTTATGAGGATCAATTGCTGTTGCTGTGGACCCAGAAGTACACCAAATCCAACTCTTGCTTCCTTGGATTCTTCGAGATCCACTAGCGGAAAGGTACTATAAAAATTTATCCATACTGCCTAATTACAGTACAGTTCAAACAAAAGTCTTCCCTAAAATTTTGGATTCAAGTTGTAGTTGTTGTTCTTTTGCAGGGCTGGATAACAAATATCACACGTCGTGTCAAACCAACCAAGCATAGAGCTAATACTTTGATGGATTAACCATATGTTGCAGTAGCTTCAATTTTTAGTACATATTTTCCACTGTTGTCTAGGGAGGTTAGATACACTTGGAACAGCACTAAAGTTGTCTTCATGTGACCTATATGTTATGGGTTAGAGTCGTACTGGAATCAGCCGCACCGCTGATGCTTGTATCAAGGTAGGATGCCTACATGACACACTCTTCAAGGGTGTCCTTTTTAGTTAATTTATGTTAATTAATTTCATCAAGTTTCTCGGTTCTTATTCTTGTTCTTGTTCTTCTTTTCACTTTTAACTAAATTCAAGAATGCAACTTATCATATAGTACTAATATACACAGAAAGCAAGAATTTTATGAATTTCAAACACAAGGAAGTTTGCTCAAAATCATAAAGTAAACTAGTGAGTACACATTCTACTGATTGGCTCGTACAATAAGATAAATGTCATATATATGCAAAAATATAACTTAATTACCTCGATCTTGTTTTTCTCAAACTTGGTGTAATGTATTAGACAAAGCACTTGTTGAGGAGAAACTGACAAGCCAGCAATGCCATTGGAAGAGACTTTTCTTCAGCAAAGTCAACTGCCCGTGGTCGTTTCTTTACTATATATACTAGATTCTTAAGGCCCATGATACGGGCCCAATATAATTGATTATTAATCGTTATTTAACAAATATTAAAAAGTTACTTCTATGACATTGTGATCAACATTAATTAATATTGATTCTGATAAAAAAAAATTAGTATAAAAATATTAAAATAACCATCAAAGAATATAGTGCATCATTGCATTGAATGATGTTACTTCTTCCAAATATCTTAATTATGAGTTTTGGATATAAAAAAAATTCTTAGTAGGGAGCACTATATCCGAATGGGTCTTATTTCGGCGCACATTAGAATTAATCGAACTCCAATATGAATATTGAATATTGAATAGAAAATATTAAATTAAATTAACCCAATAATATTTTTAAATAATTGGTATTAACGATGGGTAGATTCATTTTTTAAGTTGTAAAACACTCAAGTCTAATATTTAATTTATTTAATTTTTACTATAATGACACAAATTTATTA
>JAJOOO010030630.1:0-15418 GCA_029582685.1 Solanum piurae
ACTAGAAAAAACTAGTATTTGGGAATTTGGGATATTTGCCAAAAATATTTGCCAAATAATGGCAAATTGTATGGACAAACACTATTTGCCAAGTTTTTCCCCAAATATTATTTGGGAAATCTATGGCCAAACGGGCCCCTAGAATAAGGCACAGTCTAGGGAAAAGAAGAGGAAAAGCAGGCGGCTGATGTACTATTTTATGGGAAAAGAAGAAAATGTTTTGGGGTTTAATTTGGGTCGTCTGATCAAATTGATCAGACGATTTAAAAAAAAACAAGATTTAAAAAAAATAAATATATATAATAGTAAAAGGATGGATTAATTAAAGCCATTAGATTAAATTGTACGGCCAAGATTTAAGCTAAAGAAGCACAATCTATGTGCTCGGCTACGTGGCATACATGGATTGGCCGGTTTAAAGAGGCATGGATTGTCAAGTTTTGCTCAAATTAAATCCATTTAAATTATAACCCCTTTCTTTATTAAATAGCCATAATTTATTAAATTGAATAATTATTTTGCGAAATTAGCTTATTTGACAAAATTAGTCACTCTTTGAAAATTAAATTAGTTTGAATTAGTAAACTCATTAATTAATTAAGCTTCCTAGTTTTGAAAAAATGTACGAAAAATATTTATTGCAATAATAGAAATTATATTTAATTAGAAAAATCGAGTTAACCCTTAAGAACAATATTTATTTGACGTAAAATTTAAAAACGAGAAAGTAAGTAGTAATATTTATATAATATATTTAATTTTTAAGAAATAGTATTTATGAAATAAAAATTATCGAATAAGATGAAAAAACTATTTTAAAAAAAATTCATATTCCTACAAAATTTTGTAACATATATATTAATATTATTATGGGAGCTTAATTAATTAAATATGGAGAACCAAAATTGGGTGTCAACATACCCCACACCGAAAAGGGGTGTCCTACTTGCCACAGTTAGAGCATGAACTTCTAGCTTATGCAGATCCACTAGCTAATGTCTATCTGTCAAGACCCAGACCATCGTGATTGGCACCCACACTAACCCTCCGGTGGGAGAACCATTAATACTAATTAGCTAACCAACTTTAATAAAAAAAAACTAAGGCATTTAAGTTACGGAAGCAAGTTAAATGCTAAGAAAAGAAAAGTAGAGAGTTCCCATAAACTCCAACAAGAGTCTAAGAAAACAAATGCGGAAATACTACCTAGAACCTGAAAGTCAATGTACCAAAACTCTAACAAGATCCATTAGTCTAAACAAGAAGGATTACAACCCCAAACTAATGAACTAATAACTAACTAGAAAGTTCAAGTCCGAAATGTGGACATAGACAGAAAGAGAACTCATGGCAGCCTGGAAGAACTGTCTCACCCTTGAATTCGAACGATCACTGATCTTCTAAGCGAGGTCTGTCAATAGCCGCAAGAAGATGCCATGTACTCATCAAAGAAAGATCAAGTACAGTATCAATACACACCCACAGTGTACTAGTAGGATCACACGGCTATCCCACTAAGTGCAACATACATAAGTCAAAAGAACAATACAATAACATGCATACACCGAACATATACAATATCATCATCATTTTACAAACAACGAACAATTTCACGATTCTCAAATATCACAGTTATATCAAGTCATTGGTCCTCTCATGGAAACCAAACCCAAACTGTTAGCATACCAGAATGTGGTACCCGATCCAATGTTTATGCCGGAATGTGGCAACCGATCCCATATTTATGTCGGGACGTGACAATCGATTCAAGTTAGTGTGTCAGAACGCAACACCCAATCCATTCAACAAGCCACATTCACAATCACAAAGTACATTCTCATAATCATACAATCAAGTCATGATTCCTGGCATTCATCATTCATATATCCTCATTTACAATTAATGTGATCAATAATGCAACATTTGGATACATACATGTATCATAATGAAGCAAGAACAAACATACATCACACAATCATAGAATCACAACCATCACCTACCTCGAAACAAGCTTGAAACCCCTAAGAAACTTGATTCTTCCCTTTTCGAATTCGTTCCGCTTGTTCTTGGTCTACAAACAATCAAATAACACGGAAATCAATAAACAATCACTAATTACCCAAATTACTAACAATTTTATCAATCCTAGATCATACACATGATCCTCATACCCAAATTAGGGCTTTTCCACCATAATTCTCATATTAAAACTCTTCCTCATCGATAATTACCCATTAGATTATGTTCTACGGATCGAAAACGGATTTGGGGAGTGAAAATATTACTTTAGCCTTAAGAACGGTGGAAAATTGTCAAGAAAAGCCATGGGTTCGTTCCTTAGCTCTCAAATTCAAAAATTACAGAATAAAATATTTTTGGGGTTTATTTCCGACTTTAAGTCGCGTCTACCCCGCCATGGTGGCACTCACCCCGCTACAGCGTCCCCGCCCTGGAGACAGAAATCCCGCCTCAGTGGCTTGCACGGAACCAATAAGCAAAATTAATAATTCCAAGACCCTATTTCACAACACACCTTCAACCAACAACACTCAGAAATTACCCGTTCACGCTAAGATCAATTCCGGGAGTTCTACTCTCCCGAATTCAATTCTATAAAGTCGTACGGGTTCCTTAACACCTTAGCTATCTACTCATGTGATCAAAATGATAATTAAATCACCCAAATTACTACCCGATTTCCCTAAACCTCACAGACTCCGATTTCATCTAAATCTGGACTAGGTTGGAAAATCTCAAGTGACTACGAAAAAGTTTTTCGGCCCAAAAATTTTTCCAATGGTTTTTCTATAACGACGGAAACCGGTCATTACACTATATAAGACAATCACCCTATGGAGACACATAGGAATGGAATAAGGAGATTGCTACTAGAAACCCGACTTCTAGCTACATGCGAGCTTTCATCCCAATATCCTCTCGGTGCTAAGTGTAAATCCCATAGAATAGTCATTATTCTTAAATTGTATTTTCATTAAGAGGCATGGATAATCTCCACTTTCCTTATCATCCATGGAAAGAACATCAAGTAGCCAATCCAAGCTAGGTTTCATTAAAATAGCTGTTAAATCTTGATTCAAAGTTTAGTTGAGAAAACCTTTCAACTCTAAAATCCTTTATGTGAGAAAATCCTTTCACAATCATGCTTTCATGTGTATGTGAGAAATCCTTTCACAACAACAACATGGATACTTTACTCTCAAAGAAACTTAAATCATTTTCATCATTTTCATAAAGAACCTGCATATCTTCATAAACACATCTTTCATGGTTCAAAAGCTTTATCATATGATTAATTCTAGAAAACATGGATTTCACATGGGTTCATGAGGATTAAACTAAGAAACATGCAATTTCTTCAATTCATGCATAAAAATACATCAATCAATAATACTATAATTGAAAAAACTCATGAGATTGAGTAAAAACCTAACTTCCCTTGGAGATTTTACCTTGTGAAAATAGGAGAATTTAGGAACCCTATGGAGGAAAGGACTTTATAGGTGAATACTATCATACCTGGATGCCAAAAGCTTGAAATCAATGGTGAAATTGGAGACTTGACTTGAAACCCTAGCCTTCTTCTTCAACCTTTAGAGAGAAAAATATTTGGGAGGATGAACTTGTTCTTCTTTTAGTAATTTGAGAGAATGAATTGAATTGAGTGATTTTGAGGGTAAAAATGTTTATATAAAGCCTAGGATAGAAGGTAAAATGATATAGGGTTTAGTTAAAATAATTGGGAAAATACTGGAACTACCCTTACTTAAAACTGTTGAATTGAGTCCATGGAAGGACTTCACGGGCCGTCTAGAGCTCCATGGCCCGTCAAGTGGATCATGAAGATGCTTTTCTCAACACGGCTTCACTATTTTGGGCATAAATTTTTACTCCAAGCTTGGAATCAGGTAACTTGGTTGCGTTGGAAAGAGGACTCAAATATCTTTAATTTGATAGGTCATATGATACCTAATTCATTTTGTGATGAAAGATATGATCGTTTGAAGTTGACCCTAAACTCTAAGTCTGACAGTCTACTTCACGGACGACTTCATGGTCCGTGTGAAGCTTCACGGGTCGTCTAGACGTCATTGGCCCTTAACAGTGACTAGGGGAGAAACCGCTTCTTATTAATACACTTGACGACCCATTTGACAGTCCGTCAATATCATCACGGGCCGTATAGGCATCCGTGTGAGTGAAACCTGTCTGGTGCAGGTTCTGTAAAATTACCACGAGCCACTTAACGGACCGTGGTCCCCTTCACAGCCCGTCTAGGGCTCCGTGGAGGATTCCATGGTCCACTTTTGGGTTATTGACCAGTCTGCTTAACCCCTTTCTAGCATTTCTCTAATCCAATAGTTACATTATCTCCCCCTTGGAAACATTCTTACTCGAATGAGATTCAAAACATCATAAGGAGGGTAGGAACTTAACCTAACAGCCCAACATGAAATGCAATCACATAATGCACATATCCGAGGAAGAAACACCAACTCCAAACTAAAACATGTTCAAAACATCATATCTTGAAGTTTATATGCAACTTCTACTCAAATGCACATAACGTGAAGAAATCTATCAAGCTAACTCATTTTCTCAAAAATAATTTTTTCATGAACATGCATAAATGAGAAATCATGGGAATATCTAAGACACATGAAACCAAAAGAGTAAACCATGAGGAACTGGATACCTCAAGCTAGATTAGGGATGGAGGGAAAGAGATGAGGATAATGAGACATCATATCGACCTCGGTCTCCCAAATAGCACCCTCAACTAACTGATTCCTCCATAGAACCTTTACGGAAGCAACCTCCTTGTTTCTCAACTTCTTAGTCTGCTGGTCTAAAATCTCAACCAGATGTTCCGTATAAGAAATATTATTCTTAACTTCCAACCAGAACTTCCTCATAAGAAATAAAATCCCTAACTCCCAAACCTTCTAAGGGAACTATGAATGTCGGATTTCCAACACATTTCTTCAACAAGGACACGTGGAAACTGGATGCACTGAAGCCAAATCATTACGCAAATCGAGTCATAAACAACTTTACCAATAAGCCTCAAATCAGATATGGGCGCAAGTAACGGGGACTAAACTTTCCTTTATTCCCAAAGCTCATCACACCCTTCATGGCTGAGATTTTCAAGTAGACCCAATCATGTACATCAAACTCAAAGTCTCTCTTTCTAACATAGGCATATGACTTTTTCTAACTTTGAGTCGTTTTCAACCTTTCTCTAATAAGCCAAACTTTATCCATAGCCTCATGCACCAACTCAGAACCTATTAGGGCAACTTCACCAACTTTAAACCAACCTATAGGAGATCTACATCTCCTACCATATATAGCCTCAAATGGAGTCATTCCAATGCTTGAGTGAATGTTATTATTATACACAAATTCAATCAAAGGCAAGTGATTATCTCAATTACCCTTGAAGTCAATTGCACATGATCTCAACATATCTTCCAAAGTTTGTATATTATTCTCCGCTTTCCCATCAATTTGCGGATGAAAATGCCATACTAAGTTTTTGCAAAGATTTCCAAAACTGAGAAGTGACTTGGGTACCACAGTCGGAGATAATGGACAAGGGCACTCCATGCAACCTAACCATTTATCTCAAATACAACTTAGCATAGTCATTCACGAAATAAAAAACCTTGACGGGAACAAAATGAGTTGATTTCATCATTTGATCTACAATAACCCAAATTGAGTCAAGTTGCCACCGGGTGCATGGTAAACCAACAATGAAGTCCATATTCAAATCCTCATACTTCCAAGTAGGAATGCTAATATCTTGAGATAAACTTCCTAGATTTTGATGTTCAACTTTCACTTGGTTACAATTAGTACACTTAGCCACAAATTCTGCAATATCCATCTTCATTCCATTCCCCATTAGATCTCCCGCAAGTCACAATATATCGTGATGTCTCCTGAGTGAATGGAATATAGAGAACTATGGGCTTCTGATAAGATTTTCCCTCTCAAGTCGTCAACCTTAGGAACACACAAATGACCTTGATACCTAAGCACACCATCTCCCCTTTGGGAGAAAGCCTCTACGGACTTTTTAAGCACCACTTCCTTCAATTCAACCAAAGTTGGATCAAGACCTTGCTTGGCTTTCACATCTGCCACAAAAGATGATTTTGAACCATTGTGAACCATATCACCACCTTTGGTAGAATCAACTAACCGAACACCTAATCGGGCAAATATATGAACATATCAAACCAACTCCCTTTTATCATCCTGAATATGAGAAACACTACACATCGATAACCGACTAAGAGCTTCTGCCACCACATTTGTTTTGTCGGGGTGATAAAGAAAACTCATGTAATAATCCTTTAGTAACTCAAGCCACCTTCTTTGGTGAAAATTTAGATCTTTCTATTTAAACAATTATTGCAAACTTTTCTGGTCGGTAAAGACATCAACATGAACACCATACAAGTAATGCCTCCAAATCTTTAGAGAAAACACAACATCCGCTAGGTCAAGGTCATGTGTAGGATAATTATTTACATGAATCTTAAGTTGCGTTGAATAATAGGCAATGAATTTTCCCATTTTGCATACGGATGCATCCTAACCCAATTCTTGAAGCATTGCAATAAACAACAAACCCATCAGTTCCTTCCAGTAAGGTCAACACCGGAGCAGAAGTAAGTCTATCTTTTAATTCTTGGAAACTCTCATCGCATGCTTCTGACCATATGAACTTAGCCTTCTTTTTGGTCAATGTCGTCAATGGAGAGGCAATCAAAGAAAACTCTTCCACAGACCTTCTATAGTAACCGACTAAACCCAAGAAACTTCTAACATCCGAAGAGGATAGGAGTCTAGTCCAACTCTTAACCGCATCCATCTTCTTAGGATCTACCTCAATACCCTTACCAGAAACAATATGACCAAGAAAAGCAATGGACCTTAACCAAAACTCACATTTTCTAAACTTTGTAAAGAGTCGTTAGTCTTTGAGAACTTGCAACACAATCCTCATATAATCGGTATGCTCTCTTCACTCCTCGAATAGATCAATATATCATCAATGAACACATCACAAACATATCAAGGTATTGTCTAAACACCTTATTCATCAAATCCATGAATGCCACCGGAGCATTAAACAAACCAAATGACATTACCAAAAAAACTCATAATGACCATATCAAGTTCGAAAAGCCATCTTATAAATGTCATCTTCCTTTACCCTCAATTGGTGATAACCCGACTGAAGGTTAATCTTAGAGAAGTAACTTTCTCCTTGAAGTTGATCAAACAATTCATCTATCCTTGGGAGATAATATTTTTTCTTAACGGTAACCTTTTTCAATTGCCTATACTCAACACACATACGGAGCGAACCATCTTTCTTCCGAACAAATAAAATTGGAGCACCCTATGGAGAGATACTTGGTCAGATGAAACCCTTATCCAACAAATCTTTTAATTGCTCCTTTAATTCCTTAAGTTCTGCTAGAGCCATATGATAAGGAGGAATAGATATAGGTTGCATATCTGGGAGAAGGTCAATACCAAAATCGATTTTCCCTTTGAGAGGAACACCTGGTAGATCTTCGAGAAACATTTTTGGGAACTCATTAACGACGGGGACCGACTCAAGAGTAGGGGCTTCAGAATCCATATCCCTAAGCCGAACAAGATGGTATATGCAACCCTTAGAAATCATCTTTCTATCTTTAAGATGAGAGACAAACTGACCCTTATGCATATAATTTCTCCCTTCCCACTCTAGGATGGCTTCATTTGGAAACTAGAACTTGACTACTCGGGTTTGACAATCAATAGAAGCATAACATGAATGCAGCCAATCCATACCAAGGATAACATCGAAATCTAACATATCAAGCTCTACAAGATCAACATGAGTGACTCTACGGGATAAGGAGATATGACACATTCGATAGACTCTGTTAGCCACAATAGATTCACCAACGGAAGTAGAGACAGAAAAAGGATCTAACAACACATCCGAAAGAATATCAAACCTCATAGCCACATATGGCGTCACAAAAGATAAGGTAGAACATGGGTCAAGTAAAGCATAAACATCAAGTTGGAAGACTTTGAACATACTAGTAATCACATCGGGGGAACACTCTTGCTCATGACGAGTTTGGAGTGCATAAAACCTATTTTGCTTTGGAGCACTTGAACCTGAACCACTAGGAGGAACATACTTACCTTCTCTTCCCTTAGTCGTAAGCGATGGACAATCCCCCTATTTTATGACCACTCTTACCATAACCGAAGCAATCATCCGTGTCGGCTCAGCATTTACCCTCATGATTCCTTCCACACTTAGCACAAGTAGACAATGAATATCCACCACAATTACCTCCTTGAGATTTAGGGTTAGACACCCTATCTTTGTTGAACTTAGGAGGAGCATTGGAGGAACCTTGACCGGAAAACCTTTGTCGTAATTTAGAATGACCATGTCCATCGAACCTTGAATGTGAGAAGTTGCCATCACCGGTCCTTGACTTTTTTGTCTCCCTAGATCTTCCCCTAAGTTTCTCCTCTTCTATTTATTGAGCATGAACCATAAGACAAGAAATGTCCATATCCATGATAAACATAGCGATACGACATTCCTTAACCACCATTTTGGATACACCCGAAGCGAACTTACTCATCCTTTCCTTAGGATCAGCAATTGTAGTAGGAGCATATCGATACAATTGTGTGAAATTCAAATAATCTTTCTTCACACTCATATTTCCTTGACAAGGGTTAATGAATTCATGCACCTTTGACTCCCTCATTTCATGGGGAAGAACCTATCAAGGAAAGCAACTTTGAACTTCTCCCAATCAAGAGGACCCGCATCTTCCGCACTCTCTTCTTTCCATTGGTTGAACCATATTTGAGCAACACCCCTAAGTTGATAAGCGGCCAATTCCACCTTTTCCGCCAGCATCACTCCCATGATCATCAACACCTTATACATTTCATCAATGAAATCTTGAGGGTCTTCCACAACCTTAGAACCATGAAACTTCAGAGGATTCATTCTAGTAAAGTATTTTACTCTAGTTGTCGTCGTATTCACATTTGGGTTCACGAGCACCACAACCTTCTTATTGGCTTGAGCCAACACTTGAAAAGCATCTCTAAACTCCGCATTAGTCACTTGTTCAGCCAAAGGATCGACCAAAACTTAAGGAGCTTGAGGAGGAGCTTCTCGTTCCACATTCTCTCCCGCATTCCTTCTAGCATATTCCCTTGGAGTGGCCATATGTTGTAGATTATAAGATAAGGATTAGGAGAGAGACATTATAAAGTTAAACTCTATCGCACGATTTTAGAGTAATGAAAGAAGTGGATTTTCCTAAACATCTTATAGCCTCTCATTCATAAGTGTGGCGCGCTTCACACTCATGAACAAGACTCTATTTGACGTGGCTTTTGAGACTTCCTAGGACCTTTCTAAACGTTGTGCTCTGATACCAAGTTTGTCACGACCCAAAGCATCGCCTAGGTGTAACATGGCATATAGGACCTGAAGAGGCCCTACACAATCCACTTAGCATACATCATACAATATAATAGAAAATTAAGAGAGTTTAAAATATAATTTCAAAATATAAAAGTTTATAAAATGTAGCGGAAGTCTAACACAGTCTCAAATACATTTAGTGCATCAAGAATGATCTGGACGTAACCCGTACATTACATACAATACTAAAAAGTAAAGAAAATAGGAAATAAAAGCTCGGTCCTCGAAACATGAGGACTCGCCAATCTATAATATCTACTAAGGCAATCTCTAGCCACGAGGATGAGAAATCGGAGAGTCAAACCCTACATTTGTATAAGCATGTAGGAAAGAGTATGTGTTAGAACAAAAATGTACCAAGTATGATAGAAATGCATAAAAGTATGAAATCACGCTAAAAGGGACCTTTTCGTGACATGCAATGACCAAACTAAATCATAAGATAAAAGAGTTAGAAAATATAAATCATAAATCATGATCAATGAAAGATAATATATTTAAAATATTCGTGAGATACTTCTAGAAGTAACCTTAGTTCATTCTTGTGAGAGATTTACCTTTAACCGATATTGAGACCATAGGAGCTATTAACATGGAATTCGGTGTCTACCCCACACCGAAAAGAGGTGTCCTACTTGCCAAGGTAAGACCATGAAATTCTAGCTTATGTGGATCCATTAGCTAATGTCTATCTAATACTATCATCCTATGGAGGCACATAGGTATGGAATAATGAGATTGCTACTAGAAATCCGGCTTCTAACTATGGGAGAACTTCTATCTCAATATCATCTCGGTGTTAAGCGTACATAAGTCCCATGGAGTAGTAATAATTCATAACTTTTCTTATCATTAAGAGTCATGGGTAATCACCACTTGCCTTATCATCTATGGAAGGCACATCAAGTAGCCAATCTAAGCTAGGTTTCATTAGAATAGCTCCTAAATCTCGATTCAAAGTTTAGTTGAAAAAACCTTTCAACTCTAAGGATCATGTATGTGAGAAAACCCTTTCACAATCATGTTTTCATGTGTATGTGAGAAATCCTTTCACAACGGATGCTTTACTCTCAAAGCAACTTAAATCATTTTCATCAATTTCATAAAGAACCTGCATATCTTCATAAACTCATCTTTCATGATTCATAAGCTTCATCATATGATTAATTCTATAAAACATGGATTTCACATGGGTTCATGGGGATTCAACTTAGAAACATGTAATTTCTTCAATTCATGCATAAAAATACATAAATCAATAAATAATACCATAATTGAAAAGAACCCATGAGATTGAGTAAAAACCCTAACTTCCCTTAGAGATTCTACCTTGTGAAAATAGGAGAATTTAGGAAACATGTGAAGCAAAGGACTCCATAGGTGAATATTATCATATCTTAAGACCAAAAGCTTGAAATCATTTATTACTTTTATTGTTTACTCTTAAGACTTCGTATGTGGTGTATGGGTTACGTCTTAACCACTCTTATGTTTTTTAAAAATGGCTTGTCAAGACATAGTTATGATTCTACTTTCATGTTCAAACTCTACTCTATGATATGAGACGTCTTACTTAAACTCTCTTATTGTATATTGTATTGTGTTGTATGTATGCCAAGTGACTTGTGTAGGATCTCTTAGGATCCTATACATCATGTCATGTCTAATTAAGGTGTACTTTGGGTCGTGACAATTGCTCTTGCTCTTTCTCCCAAACTTTATGGTCAAACGCATGGTGAAACTTCACCCAAAACTCATTTGCCAAAAATATTTGGGAATTTTGGGGCCAAACGCAAGCTAACAATATTTTTTTTGAAGATATGAAAATATGAAGTTTTTTTTGACATGATTAATAAAAGAAATAAATATAAACTACAATTGTGATACATTTTGAATAAATTATACATATTATAGGCATTTTTCAATGAACATAGTGAATATATAACTAATATATTTTTAATACAATAATATATTTTAACATCACTAATAAGAGAAAAAAGTTGAAAAATATAATACATTTTGAATTCAATATATAATACATATTATATGCATGTTTCAATAAACGTGATGAATATATAACTAAAACATTTTTAATACAAATGTATTATAAGTATTTTATGTGAAATTCAAATATCTAGTATAATTTAAATTAATTTTACGTTGTTAGAATGTATTATATTTGTTGAAATAACAATAGTGGAATTCATAACAATGTATAATATTGAATTTGAATTGTATTACAAATATCATTTTTATTTAGTACCTTTTTAACACAATTGTAATACAATATTTCAAAGATACACCTCTTTCTCTCGGGTGATTCACCTACACCAAACCACCATCCGACTATCAGTAGCTCAAGTCAATCCCAACACAAATCACCACGCAGTCTACCTACAACCATCAAACTCCCTTTTGTCCATTTTTCAGTCCAAACACTACCACCAAATTTGAACGTCCGAAAGAGTTTTTAGGTCAGATCTAAACATTGATTTTCATAAAGCTCATCGAAGAAACAAATACTATCGGCGTTGTGTTCAGATTTAACAACACCATTGATTTTATGTTCTACACTTCTACTTAAGCAACGAGCATAAAAACTACAATCTTCTTTGGTTCTAATAGTTATAAATTGAAAAATAAAATAAAACAAACATAAAATAAAAGAAGAATAAAGACTAGACATCATAAATTTTTATGGAACTCACTGGAGCTCCTATTTTTTGGTTGAAATTTGGTGATTTTTCAATTTGGTTATTGTGTTGTTTGGTATATTTGGTGGGGGTGTGAAAGTGAGAACGAAAAATGAGAGTTGGAGTAGCTTCTATTCATTGTTTTGTTTGCTAGAGAAGTCATCTCCAACAAGGTTGGCCAAAGAAGGAGAAGGAGAAAGATGAGGGGTTGATGGAGGAGGAAGACAAGGGGTTGGAGGAGAAGGAGAGAGAAGAAGAAAATAATAAGTGATTTTAAGATAAATTAGGCTATAGGATGTAATAATAAAAAATCCCAAAAAGAGTAATAATTAATCTAAAAGAATTCATTAGTGTAAAAAATATTTTTTATTTGACTTTCAACCTGAATATATAGTGAGCTTTCTGTTCATCGAAATTCTAACATGGAGCAAGATGTTAGAAATTCTAAAAAACTTTTGTGTGAGTAATCTCAAGATAATTTTGTTTAACATTCCTATGTCTTTTATGCTTCTTGGTTTCATTCCCCCATAAATTACACTCAAATTTTGTGGATTGTCATGGTCTAGAAAAGAGAATAACCATGGACTTCTACTAGTGGTTGGGCCTCTATGTGGGGTATTGTTTAAGAATCAATTCATATATATACAACAAAGTAATTAGCCTATAATAAATGTAGCCATAATTTTTTTACATAAAAAATATCCCAAAAGTATTAAATTGCGAGGTTTAGGCACACGAAAACTGTGGCTAAATGGGAGAAAAATTGTGGGTAAGCTGTTTTTTTTGTATCTCAATGAAAATAATGTGATGGAGCAACACTACAAGAAAAGGCCTTAATTAAGACCAACATTTAAGGACGAGTCTATATTCTTGTCTCTAAAAGTATATCTATTGGGAGGAGATTATATTTCGGTCCTTATTGGTATATGTTATTGTGAAGACATTAAATCAGGTCCCTAAAAAATTACTAACTAGTTCTAAAATGTAATTGGAGGCATATTTTGAGGCTTGAGCGGGAAAGTTTTTCTGCCTACAAAAACTTTTCATTTATCAAAATTTTAGGCGCTAAAAGATTAAGTCTAAAAGTAAAAATAAAAAAAACTATCAGCTACTAATTTCTCAAAATAGAAGCTTGTCCTAAGAGTTGCCCTAATCTCTTCAGATCACCACTACACCTAATGAATGTAATATGCCCTAATCTCAACGATGCTCTGCCCCTTGAATGGATAGATGTGTCTTCTTATTTGTGTTGTTGTTGTCTGCCCTAATTTCAACGAAATTCTTCCATTAAATTGATAATGGTGTCTTCTTCTTCCTTGTGTTGTTGTTTCTCTATCTGCTGGTCGAAATAGAATCCATCAAAGCTTTGTTCGAGACGAAATTTTAGGTGTGTTCATTCTTCTGATCGAGTTGTTGTTGCTCTGTTCGAAACAGAATCCAACACAACTTTGCTTGAGACAATATTTCAGGTGGGTTCATTCTTCTGATCGAGTTGTTGTTGCTCTGTTCGAAATAGAATCCAACACAGCTTTGCTTGAGACAATATTGCAGGTGGGTTCATCTTCCGATAGAGTTGTTGTGTTTCTTTCATAAGTTATATAAATGACATTTTTTTCTTGTGTATTCAAGTTACTTCTTCTTCATCATCTTTTTTAACATTAATTAGGTTAATGATTTCATTGGCAAAAATTATTGGGTGTTGAGATTTTGCTAGCCATAAACATGATACAGTCATATACATGTATATGACTTGTAATTCAATGACTCATCTTCTTGGTTACAAGTAACTATTAGACACTCCAAGTATAAAAACATAGATGTGCAAGACTGATTTTGTTCTTGTGGAATTATAGGTTGAAGTAGGACTATGAAAAACCTATCATTTAAATCTTAAATGACTCTCTGTTACACTGTTTATAAGTCTTACATATTCACAATAATGGGGTATTAATCCATTCCTCTTGCTTAAGTATTCAATGACATTTCTTTGAATATAAATATAAATTCTGAAGGGCTTTTTTGGATTGATTAGTTTAAATTACTGCGATGGATATCATTTAAGTCTAATTACAGATTTAGAGATTCAGTTAATTTTGAAAAGAGACAACAAAAAAGAATAGCAAGTGATCATCTGTTGCATTTAAATCCAAGTGTAATTCCAACGAAAATCTTAAGAAAATGTCAAAGATTAGTATATCATTTATTAGTATTGAAACTACCATTTGTGTATGTCTTAACCATGCATGTTGGAGGCTTAATCCTATAGGCTTGCCTCCAATTATTCAACACAAGCCTTAGCTTTTCCGGATTAAACAATAACATTGTATTTCCTTCCATTGATAGGAACTAGATATGCAAGAGCTCATGTATAATCACATTTGAAGAGCAATCTCATTCCTGCCTTGTCTATGAATATAAGAATATATATTTTCAAAGTTGAGTCTCTTTTGTTGGCCTTCTTGATCAAGGGTAATAATTAACTTTAAGAAAGTTGGGAAAAACAGTAGAATGTATTTTGTCCATCAGTTAGCAGGTATATATAAAATAGTGGTAATTAACTCTACCTTTTAAATTTGTTATAAAAATTAGCAACAACAACTGGAATTAGAGAAACTGAATCAAGAAAAGCTTATGCAAGTGGATCAAAACTTTTCAAAATGGACAAAGCTACAAACTTTAACTTGGTTATTCCTCCAACAACTTAAACTATTATAGAAGATCAAAAATGTAACATCCGGCATTTTGAAATAACGATGAAGAGGCTTAGAATTGGAAATAGTCATTTTTGGAAGGAATTTAATAATCTGGAAATTTGGCTAAGTATGGGAAAAAGTGAGTTTTTGGCCAACTTTGAGCAGCCATAACTCCTATATCAGGATGAATTAGGAGTAGTTCCAGTTATTTTTGCGAAGATCGTGGAATGATCTTTCCAACGCCACCGAGTTTGCTCGATTTCGAGTTCGTATGAGTAAGTTATGCCCTTTGGAAGTTGGGCAGTTGGCAGGGAATCCATCCGGAAATTTTAAGGGTATTTTGGTATTTTCCCTAGCCATTTCTTTTTGGATATATTAGTGTGTTAGACTGATTTTTGATCAGCTTTACCATTTTAAAAGAGTGAAGAGTGAGGGTTAGGGCTTGAGAGAGAAGAGGAGAAGAAGAG